>AWWV01012495.1:0-51858 GCA_001974805.1 Corchorus capsularis
AAAAAAGTTTAGTTGAGTGGAGGCTGCCCCAGTCCAGGGTCAGGGCATGCCACTTACAGTTATATTCTTACACTTCTATAATTGCAAATAACTTATCATGATGTCATCAGTTATTTTTCTGCATACTGCTCTTGATGCTATCCACTTATTTATTTGAAAACTCGATAGATTTTCGTTTTATGTTCAGAATGTCAATTTATGAAAACATGGTGTTGATGGGTATTTTAATAGGGTAAAAATTAAAAAAAGTTCATTATGGGATAATTTTGTCATTTTCTCCCAGACTATAGTTTGTTTTTTTGTACCCCACCCGGTATCCAGAGTTTTGCTCTGACTAATCTGGATTTGACCCGCGTCGCGCACCAATGGGGGCTGCTCTAGACTATAGTTTGAAATAAACCTCAAAAGCACCTTGGACAGTTCTTTTTCACTTGGATTGAAAGAGCTGTCAAAAGCCTCTTCTTGACATAATCTACATTTTGTTTTGGATTTGAGGTGGCTGTCAAAAGCTTTATTTTGGGAGCCAACTTATCTTAAACTAGCTCTTAGATAGCCCAGTTACCTCTATGATTTTGTTCAGTAATTTTTCTTAGTTTTTGATCAATGATGCGTAGCTCTTCTAATGTCAATGTTGTAAACTAAACTTTATTGAACACCATAAAATCAACTCACACATATAGAGTATAGGGCATGTGTATTTTTTTTTTCTCTTTAGTTTAAGAATAGATACAAGTTTTCCCCGTCACTAGTTTGCAGCTGTATGTGATTTTTCTTTAAGAACTGATATGAACTGAGATATACGTCTTTCTCATATATTCTTCACAAGAGGGCAGCATTGCATAAGAATGACCTAAATTTTCTTTTGGTATTTTATGTGCATGATCTTCAGGTCTGTGATTTTGGCCTTTCACGTTCAAAGGCAAGTACATTTCTTTCGACAAAAACAGCTGCAGGAACTGTAAGTTTAGATTGGATTTGTTTACTACAGTTTTCTAAACTGTTCTTTGCTAATTTGTTATGCTGTGGTAGATAGATGATTCACATACTAAAGTTTTCTATCCTTTTTCTTTATTCTAGCCGGAGTGGATGGCACCAGAAGTCCTCTGCGATGAGCCATCAAATGAGAAATCGGATGTGTACAGCTTTGGAGTTGTTCTGTGGGAACTTGTGACCCTGCAACAACCATGGAAGCATTTAAACCAGCCACAGGTCTTTTATCTTTTATGTTGTTAATATCTAGAAACCTATATAAATTGCTTGCAGAATTGGGGAAAAAAAATTGCTGTTGGCAAATTCCCTTTCTTGAATTTGATAATTGATACAAGCAAGATTCATTCAGAAAATTGAATGTCAATTGATCTATTTGACTAAGCTGTGTTGTTAAGAAAAGTTTTGACTCTTCACTAATTTAAAGGGGTTAGACAAACATAGGCTGTATTAATAAAACTTAGCCTTCTCTGGATTCTGATCAAGGTTCTTACCAAGTCAGAACAACCCCTGTATGGAGAATGTTTGCAGACACTTTTTAAAAATAGTTTAGGTTCTAAGGGTCATGATTTGTATAGCTTTTCGTTCTTTTTCCGTATTATGTCCTGTATGTTGAATACAGTATATGCTTTTTCATTTATCTAATTTTCTACTGTAGTCAATCAATTGCAGCAAATAGATTATTGTTTTAATTTAAACTTTTTAGATGCAGAAGCATATACATATCATAGAGAGAAGAAATATTGCTTAAAGTTATTTATTATTGATTTGGGGCTTAAAAATCTTGCTCGTTGCTTCTGTAGGTTGTAGCAGCTGTAGGTTTTAAAGGCAGAAGGCTTGAGATCCCAAGCAATGTAAACCGACTTGTGGCTTCCTTGATTGAAATCTGTTGGGTTCAGTAAGTTGATTATTATACTTTTCTCGACTTCCAAATTTTCACTAATTTTAAGATCTGAATAATCTCAAATTTGTGAAAGCATACCACATTCTGAAAACTCGAAATGATTGACATGGAAAAACACTTATTCTCTAGGATAGAAGAGGCAATTAGGCTGGTTTGGGCAGTGATTTTAAGTATCAGATTTTTTCATGATCGGGCCTCGTTATGTTTTAGGATGCTCAAACTTTTTAACTTTTGAGTTCTTGTCTTATGAGGTTTGCACTCATCTTGGCATGGA
The DNA here is from genome assembly GCA_001974805.1 of Corchorus capsularis. Classification (NCBI taxonomy): domain Eukaryota; kingdom Viridiplantae; phylum Streptophyta; class Magnoliopsida; order Malvales; family Malvaceae; genus Corchorus; species Corchorus capsularis. The sequence goes on from AWWV01012495.1 coordinate 2,166, forward strand.
TGGAGCCACTTAATAACTGTCTACTTAACAAATGCAAATTTACTTGTGGCATCGTCATCTTACCATGAAAATAATGCGTATGTGTGTGCTTGAGAGAGAGATCATCAGTTCATGGAAGAGCGCCTGTGACCTGTTATAAAAACTAAGCCTAGATGATTAAAGGATAAATAAATAAATAAAGATTCCACTGAGGATAACAAAATAAGCATAATGAACTTAATCCAAACGACCACCATTCTCCTATATTGTGCTAATAATTGCCCTCTCTCTTAACTTGCAGCGAGCCTTCCAAACGACCACCATTCTCCTATATTGTGGAACGTTTGCAGCAATTGCTCACTAATACTTCATCTCAAGAACTTCATCGACAACCATCATGATTGGTTTGATGGGCAGAAACTTGGTTGAACATATACATGTAATGTAAGCATATGCCATCCATCTAATTGTTATTGCCAATAACTTATTGGGGTTTTCACATGTCTCTTGTCTAACCACGATATATCCTGGATTTTGAAATATCAACCACAGATCAAGCATCCACTGTTATTCAATAGTCAATATTATTCTAACTATCAAATATTTAGTTGATAGGTGTCCTCTAGATGCATAACACACTGCATATTATCTCTAAAATGTTTAGCACAATAAGCATTGCCCTTTGCATGTACTCCTTTTTGGATATTAAACTTGGCAGCAGCATTTATTCTCTTTAGGTACCAACTACCAAGTAATGCCTTACTTCTAACTGCCAAATTTTCATAGTTAAGCTGTGAGCTGGGATATTGGAAAGAAAAAGAGACTCCTTTTGATGTTATCTTAGCTCTTCAAAAATGGCTCTTTATAAAGAGACTCCAAATTATCATAGGTCGTGGGCACCCACACAAAGCCACAAAAATAGAATAGGTAAGAAAAGGTGACTCGAGTGAGATGGAACTTGAATTTCAAACTGACTTGCAAACTTGCTGAATTACATATCCATCAAGGTTTGGGGATAAAAGACTTGAAATAAACATAAAAGACTTGAAAAGACATAAAAGACTTGTTTATTCCAAGTCAATTTGAAATCCAAGTTCTACCTCATTGTTAATGACTTCCTTCCTATTCTGTTTTCCAAATTGCTTGAGTGCCTTCTACACTCTTTAGGTTTGTCCTCTACTAGTTTTTTTTTGGCCAGAATTGTCCTCTACTAGTTTGCTAAGTCGAATTAATTTAAACCCATATTTAGAGAAAAAAAAAAATGGCAACCGATAGTTATAGATGTATCCCACATGCAAGTATAAAAGCAAAAATAGAAAAAGGGGAAAAAAAAAACAAGTCTATCATAGTCGTAATTTTATGGATCTTTCAGTTTATTGCAAAGCTTTATCAATTAATATATACTAGAACTTTCCAGCCGCGCTTCGCGTGCGGCTGTTTTATTTTATAAATTTTTTTAAGAAAATTCAGTTAATAAATAAAGTTTTATTGTGAAATGATAACAAAACAAAAGCAAGGGAGTAGAGAATTGAAGTATGGAAAAGACAAGACAATAAAGAGACAATAAAATATGGAGAAAAAAGAAAATATGTAGGAGGGAAGAAATTGTCCTTATTCATCTTATTCCATAACAAAGTAAGTGGTATATTTATAGGACATCACCATAAATATAAGGAGATGAACTTAGTACATACGTCTATGTGTATGAATGAACCAAGTCATCAATCATATCGTTACTTTAATTATATTCATGAACATCACAACATACATGTATATTCATAACAAATTTATAATTAATTTGTAATTATTTGATAATTTATTTTATATTGGAGATGAGATGAATGTCTTTTGATTTTTCCGAACTAAATGAATACAAATATAATAAACAAAATATTAGAAAATTAATTATTGACACTTGTCAAATAAACCAAATGGCATGTGGCGCTCAATGAGGACCTTGCTCATAAAATTAATAGCAGATTTAATAGACTAAAGTCTAAAACAACAATTCAGGATGTACTTAAAAAAAAAAAAAAACAGCCCTCAAGGTTGAGAGGCATCCGCTTATTTGAACAACAATTCAAGTGAAATAAGAGTTAACATGGACAATATGGAGCAGACTAACATGTTAGAAGAGGATATGGCCGAATTGTTCCAATGGTGGATGGGTCCACCTCCGCTATGTCTGCCACCACCTTTGCCACCTCTGCCACCTCTTCCTCCGCCGCCTCTTCCCCCGCCACATTTAGCGGCAACCAAGGATAACATAACAGTCAAAATAAGTACATTCAGAAACACAAATTTCACAATCTTTGGTGCAAATGAAGGCTTCTTCATTGCTTTTGATTCTTGCTAGGCTTCCAAATATCGGACGGGTAATATATCTTCAATGGAAAAACTACACATAAAACATACCATTTTGTATACATACATCAATATATAAGTCCCGATTTTTAGCAATAATAACTATTGAGAGAAATTATGAGCAAATATTCTATCCATCCATGACAAAATATTTTAATTAAAGTCATTAATTTTAATTTACATGATTTCAAAATAATCTACATTAAACTATATACTTCGACATGCGCATGCGAATATATATATATATATATATATCTTTATCTTTATATTTTATAATTCTAAACTTCAAAACCCTTGATCTGAAATATCTAAAATAACCTTTTAATTTTAAAAGTTTAGTATTCATTTAAAGGGCAAATCTGTATTTTTATTTCATTTAGATGAATTAATTACTATTAAACCTTAATTTGAACTTTTAATGGTTAATATGGAATTTACTATACCAATTTAAGGTAATTAAATCTAATGCAAATATCTAAAAAAATTAATACGCTCAATCTCTTAACCATACCATTAAATAATTACAAAAACTTATTTAAGCCAAGAATTGCAGCCCTCTAATTCCCTACCATCAATGCTCAGAATCGTAATAAGCTTTTCATCTATTATTATAACTTCATTCAAAAGATTCATATAAATTGTTTAAATGATATTAAATTAAATTCATGAATTCATGAACCTCACTCTAATTCTCTGCTTTTGTTTTCACCAAAAAATTCTCTGCCTTTGTGGATACACAGTTTTTGTATTTCAAGACTAGTCAAGCATGAAACAAATAGAAAACAAAATCATGAATGCTTAATACTGAAGCCTAATTCTGGCAAAAAAAGAAAAATACTTCAACTTAATATGTAGCAAAAAAATACTTCTCTTTTTGACAAAAAAAAACTTCAACTTAATTGTCACTTCAATAACAGAAAAAGAAAGGGGCCCAAGAGGAGGTTAGAGAAGATGGTTGTTTTTACCAATTATATTCGATTAGTCTTTTTCAAAAAACAATTATCAATATATCAAAATTTAAATAATAACTAAGGATATTTATATTGAATGCCTCACAATTTTGTAACAATATTGTGATTCACAGTGATAACCTTGCTATGAAATTATAATAATTACACTATTTTTTATAACGTCCTTATGAAATTTTGATAAGCTTCCTATGAAATTTCAATAACGATACTATGAAATTTCGAGAACCTTTTTATAAATTTTTTTTAACCTTCTTATGAAATTTTATTAACCTCCCTAAGGAATTTTGAAGACCTCACTATGAAGTTTTGATAACTTTCAAATGAAATTTTGATAACCAACACTATAAGATGTTGATAATCTCCATATGATATATTGATAACCACGTTATGAAAATTTAAAAACCTCCATATGAATTGTCAGTAATCACACTCTGAAATTTTGATAATCATACTATGAAATTGTGATAACCTCGCTATGAAATTTTGATAAACCTGCCTATAAAATTTTGATAAATCTACCTATAAAATTTTGATAACCTCATGAAATCTTGATAACAACAAATTTTGATAACCTCCCTATGATTTTTTGATAACCTCACTATGAAATTCATCACTTTCACGTGCCTTGCACGTGACCTAATATGTTTAAATTAAATTAAAATTAAAATTTTAAGTATATTACTAATTTTATCCTAAAGAAGCCTATAATTATAGCTCGAAAAATTTCACTCAAGTACGGGTATCCGACTCGATCGCCTGAAACCAAACCTTATCCAACCCGATTCGACAAAAAAATCCACTCAATCCGAAACCGAAATGACCCGACCTCAAATCCTTAATGACCTGAACATGAATCGACCCGAATCAGATCAATTCGAGAGATTAATCCGAAATTACCCGAACCGGGACTAATTATATTTAAATAACCCGAATCCGAAAAGAATTGAACTTGAAAATCGAAGGCTCAAACCCGAAATTATCTGAACCATATGAACCGAAACGGAAAAAGAACCGAACCAAAATTGACCCAAACCAAATGACCCGACATTTAAGCGATCCAAATCCAGCCCAACCTAAAACCGAAAATTAACCGAACCCTTATAACCCAAAATTTCTTTAACCCGAAAATAACCTAACCCAGATAACTGGACCCAATACAACCCGACCAGCCCATTTGTATATACATTGGATTTTACTATCAAAGTGACAAAAAAATCATTCCACACGAAAAAAATTATTAACAAAATAAAATAGCAAATTTAAACACACAGTAAGAGTTACATTTATTTAGTAAAAAAATTAATTATAAATCAAATAAAATAATTGCACTCTAGGAAAATAATAAATTTTAATCATAATACATTAAACTATCAAATAGAACATGTCAATCACAATAACCTTTTAAATTTTTTTAAGATTGTAAATAGTGCATGTACAACTTTTTAATTTTCATTTAGTGTATGCTTAAATCACATCAATCCTTCATTAATTAATTAATACACAACAAATTGGTAGATTAAAAATGACAAATCAAATTCATCTTTGGTTTAAACTGTCAAAGGTATGTATATGTAGCATATTAAATTTAATTGCTCGACCATAAAAAAAGTAAGGACATATGATTAGTGATTAGGAAATTTTTATTTATCAATCCAATTTGTATATCAACTTTTATAGTTCCTTATGTTGCATTAATTTTAGTCAGGGGCGGATCCTCATACAACATTGAGGGGGCCATGGCCCCCAAAATTGAAAAATTTTGCTTAATAGTACATACATTTTCACATATTTGTACTTGAAAATTTTCAATTTGGCCCCCCAAAATTTAATTTTACATAGAAGTATTTATATTGCCCCCTTCAAACTTACGTGTCAAGATCTGCCCCTGATTTTAGTTACAATTTTATGAAAATATAATTTATAGGTAAGAGTATGTCTGATTGATTTGTGAGAAAAATATTAAAAATTTATTATGTAGTTAATATTAAAAAGCTTAAGTTTATGTAGTTTATTTAGTATTATATTATATATTAAAAAGTTCAATCCAATATAATTTTTCTTTGAAATATATCAATAGATCATTACTTTTATTTTTCTTTAATAGCTTCAATCACATTAATGTTTACTTAATATGCACAATAGCATATAAATTCAATTTCTCGATCGCAAAAAAGGAAGGAACTATAAATTAGTGATTAGGAAAACATTATTTCTCAAACCAATTTGTATACAAATTTTACAAATTTGATTTAAAGATAAGGGTGTCTGGTTGAGTTGTGAGATTTGTTTTGGGAAGATTAAAATGGTGAATACTAAAATTAGTTACTATATAGTGTGACATTAGAATGGTAGCAATAATTACCTAAAAAAAAGAATGGCAATATTAAAAATAGATTGAAAATTCAAAGAAAATTAGCTAGAAGGCTGGAGAAGAGGGATAGAGAGAAGAATAAAAGACAAAAAGAAAATTGTCTAAAAGTTTGTTTCAATCGATGTTTTTCCTTTCGTTAAATTGAAAGTTTGTTTCAATGATTGTTTCTTTTTGGTAAACTATCTTATTTTAACAATGTTAAGATAAGGTGACATCATTTTAATAAAATGCAAAAAAGACCTGTTTTTAGTATCATCCTATCATAATTACTCATATAATATTGATAAATAATTTAAAGTAAAATAAAAGGTTCGGAACTATGCGTGATATCTACAACAAAGAGAGTTAGAAAGCTAGAGAAGAGGGAAAGAAGGGAGAATAAAAAGGATAGAAAAGTACCTAAAAGTTTTGTTTTGATCGGTTTTTTTCTTTTTGATAAATTGTTTTATTTTAACAAGTTTAAGATTTATAATATAGATATATAATATTCAGAAATTATCAAGGTTTTTGAAACCGGACCGGCAACAGAACCGGTGAAGCTTCCGGTCGACGATCCGACCGGTCTAATCGGTTCAACCACCGGTCCGGGTTGAAAAGGGCATTTTATGGAAAATTGTTGATATTTGACCTTTTAAATATTATATAAGGTATATTCATGTCACATAAAAGCATTTGGTGTGGTGGCATAAGCATGCTTTTTATTATCCATAAGGTTGTGGGTTCAAAACTCACCACCTTCAAAAGTTTTTTCAAAAGTTTCCAACTACCAAACCGGTCAAATCGGTTTTTATCCGGTTCAACCTCGATCCAACCGGTTTTTATCCGGTTCACTCGTCGGTCCAACCGGTACAATCCGGTTGACCGCGGTTTCCATACCTCTAAGGACCGGACAGGCCTCCGGGTACCGGTTAAACCGGTCAGACCGCCTGGTCCGGTTTTTAAAACAATGGAAATTATAAAGTATAATAGAATTAAGGTTGGGTTTGGTTCGTGGAATGTAGTGGGAAAGTGATGGGAATGTCATTCCCACCTAAATTTCCATGTCTAAATCAAACATGAAAATTTAGGTGGGAATGACATTCCCATCATTTCCCAATACATTCCACGAACCAAACCCAACTTTAAAGATTTGGAAACTAGCATTGATATCTATAACAAAATTTTGTTCTCTTGAAGTTAATATATAATTTTGGTTAAGAGATGCTTAATCAAAGGAATTGGAAAATTACAAATTTGAAGATGAAGAAGGATGACATTATTTGCTTTGAAAGAGTTATCCATTTGGAATTTGAAGAAATTAGTAAAACAAACAAAGTTGGGCCGAGAGAAGAAAATAATCCTATACAAAATAATAATCAAGAGTGAAAATATATAAATTTTTTACTTACTTAATATAGTCATAGATGGTTCTAAATTTAATAATTAGTTGGAGAAAACAAAAAAAAAAAACTACGCATCAAAAATTTCAATACAATTTATATTTTTTAAGAAAAATTACACTTTCTATTAAAAAGCAATATATCATACATTTCATTGTTTTAATTTTCCTTTATTAACTTAAATCACATTAATATTTTATTAAAATGCATAAAATTTGTAGTGTAATGATTAAGAAATCAAATTTAGTTTTGTTTTAACATGTCAAAGATATGCATATATAACATATAAATTCAAGTTCTCTATGGCCAAAGATGTACCTATGAATTAGTAATTAAGAAAACGTTAATTCCCAAACCAACTTGTACACATACTTTTATACTTCTTCATGTTGTATTAGGTTTAGTAACAATTTCATAAAATTTTGATTTACAAGTAATTAAGGGTGTGTTTGATTGAGTTATGAGATTTATTTTGGGGGATTTAAATTGTGAAATTAGCATTATGGTGTGGAATTAGAATGAAAATAATAAAAATAAAACATGTTGAAATCTTTGTAACAGCCCAAGGTTCAATAGAAAAACATACTACATATAAAATACATCTACAATAAAGTTGAAGCTAAATGGAAAGAATAAACTGATAAACTTAAAAGGCTTTATTTAAAAAAAATAAAATTAAAAAGTTTTAAAAGTTAACGTTGAATTTATAATCTTAATTTTTGTATAACCTCTATAGTTTTATATAGTAACCTCATTAGATGTGAAAATTGGTAACCAATGTAAGGTTACAAAATTAGATAATAGCATCTCAAACTTTTTTGTAACATTGCAGTTTTTTTAGTAATTTAAATAATAAAATTACTAAAGCTTATTTGATGAAAAGTTACAAAACTGACTCATGAGATATTTAAAAGCTTTAGGTTTTAGAATAAATGTTATGACACTAAACTTAAACTCTGTTTAGTAGACCGGTGGAGGGAGTGAAATTGGTGCGAATAGTTAATGCATCTAAACTAATTAGATTATGTTGGTAGATCGGTGAAAATAGTTAATAGTTAATGTACATGTCAAATTTGTCATAACTTTTTTGATTTCCAATGTTGATTTTTAAGTAACCTTTACATAGAAAAATTGGTAACATTTATTATAGATGAAATGTTACTGAATTAGTAAAAATGTAATGTTACTCATTGTTTGTTGTTGATGAATTAAGTTCTATAGCTTTTTTGGTAAATTGGTAACATTCATTATTGATTTGAATGAAAAATATTAAAATACTCTCTTAAATTTGGAAAACTAGAAAGATGTAAAAGGACAATCTATCTTTTGGTTTTGTTTTACAAAGAGGGGAGGTGGGATGGTAGGGTTCGAGCCCATATATATTTACCCTTGCACGATTTTTCTAACTTCTCCATATTAGTCCAAAAAGTAGAAGTTGTATTTATCTTTTTTTTACTAATATTTAATATCTTAATTTTCAAACTGTTTACATATACAATTAGTTATAAAAAAATGAGGTAGTCATTAAAATTATTGTTTAGGTTACTAGATTGTTTTTCTTTTTGGCCATAGGTTACTAAATTGTTAGAGATGTGATTAACTTAATAATTTTGTTTATAGTAAGGGAATTGGTACTATATTCATTATTGATAAAAAGTTACTCAAATGTAAGATTACTTAATTTGTTGATATTGTCAAGTTTTTTTTTTTTTTAAACTTTAACTTTTATCATTGACAAAAGTTTACTAATAAAGTTATTAAATTTGTTGATAACACTATAATTATTTTGATAATCTCTATAACTTAATCATTTTTTTTGGTGAATAATAACCTTAACCATTGAATAGATATATATCCTCATATATACAAATGAAAATGTTAAAAAAAGCATTAATATTTAACATTACGTACATGATAATCGAGATTTATTGTACTTTTTTTATTTATGATAATTATTAATAATGTAATATATTTTCATTATTCAAAATAAAATAAAACAATTAGTATTTATAAAATTTATGAAGTAATAAAATATTATGTACATATATATTAAAAATAAAAAATTATCATTAATATAATAACCCACAAATAATCAAAATTTAAAATTTTACAAAGAAATATACTTATTGCCAACACTTAATTATATTATATTTAAAATACCTTAAAAATCAAAGAGAAAAACTACTAGGAAGATAGTCAAGTTAGTCACACACTTGATGACGAAGATGAATTTTGGCGAACTTTATTTTTATATTAATTATAAATTAATATACCATTTATTTTCGATAAAAAATATGTCATTTATTATATTTATTATATTTTAACTTTTATGTTTTATTATAAATTCTTAGCATACGTGCAACGCACGTGCCTTTACTAGTGTGTGTATATATATATACACACACACTAAATAGTATTTGAAAGACCCAGAGAATTTACCAAATGCCCCTTTTGAGGATCGATGAGTAGGCTCTGTTTGAACTATTTTTGTCCTTTTTTTTTGTCTTTTCTCACTTGAAAAATTACTATTTACTAAAAAGACCCTCAATTAGTTTCTCACAATTCCCTTCTCCTCCAGCCTTTTTTTGTAATTGCAATGGTTTTAACCAGTTGAATGTGGAAACATTTATTGACCATAAAATCATGTATTGTTTATTTATTAAGAATGTCCTTAATTAGTTTCTCACCATTCATTTTGGTCTTCTGCCACTTTTTTGGAAGACCCATTTACCTATTTACCCATTTACCCATTTTGGTCACCATTCATTAGTTTCTCACTTTTGTACTTCCACATGTCTGATTAATGTTATTCAAGTGTCGGTTAAATGGTTATTGCATGATCTACGACTTAAAATTTTCATGAAGGACCTAAATGCTAAATTTAATCTATGAATTTCATTAAGAATTCAAAATGGAATTTTTATATAAAACAGACAAGTAAAATAATAAAATAAAATAAATAAAAGAATAATAAGAAAAAGTGAAATGACCAAAAAAATCAATAAACCAATCTAAAGATTTTAGCACATTGATTCAAGAACAAATTCAGAGGGGTATTTTGGTCATTTCATGCTTGGTTTTTTTGTAATTTGAGTTGATGACCAATGGCATTTTGGGAACTTTGGGAAAATTGGTGGGTCCCATCTCCACCAACACAATTTTTTTTCGGATTATTTATGAAATGACCCCCATACTTTTCTACTTTATGCTATTTAGTCCTTTATAAATCGATTTAACGCTTTATGTACTTTAAATTTTTTTTTTCTATTTGTCCGATTAAGGTTATTCAAGTGTTTATAAGAAGTTAATTTCATTATTTACAACTTTCATGAAGGACTCAAAAACTAATTTTTATTTTTCAATTCAAAAAAATGCTTCTGAAATTTGATGATTTTGATTGCAGGTCTATTTAATATCATATAATTTTCGATCGATATGTTCGATTAATGTTATTCAAGTGTTGGTTAAAAGGTTATTGCATGATCTATGACTTTCATGAAGGATCCAAAAGCTAAATTTAATCTACGAGTTTCATTAAGGGTTCAAAAGGGAAGTTTTATGTTTCAAGATCTCCATCAATAAACATTTTCTTATTTGGATTATTTATCAAATGAATCTCATATTTTTCTACTTTATACTACTTAGCGCTTTACTAATTCTATCTTAATCGATTTAACGCTTAAACTTTATTTTTTGCTTTTGAATCTATTTGTTTGATTAAGTTGATTCAAGTGTTTATTAAAAGGTAATTTAATGATTTCCAACTTTCGTGAAGGACTCAAAAGTTAATTTTTATGTTTCAATTAAATAAAAATGCTTCCTAAATTTGGTGCTTTCGATTGGCGGTCTATTTAATACATATAATTTTGGATTCAAAAGTCCGATTAAAGTTATTTAAGTGTTGGTTAAAAGGCATTGCGTGATCTACAACTTTCATGAAGTTTCCGAAAACTAAATTTGATCTACAAGTTTCATGAAGGGTTCAAAATGGAACTTTTATGTTTCAAGATCTCTATCAACAAACATTTTCTTATTTAGATTATTTATCAAATGACCCTCATATTTTTCTACTTTATACTACTTAGTCCTTTACAAATTCTATCTTACTCGATTTAATGCTTCAGTTTTTTTTTCTTTGTTCTATTTATCCGATTAAGGTAATTTATAAAGGACTCAAAAGCTATTTTTTATCTTTCAGTTTAAAAAAAGCTTCCAATATTTTGTGGTTTCGATTGACAGTTTAATTAATATCATATAATTTTTATCCAAATATCCGATTTACAAAGATCCACAAAGATATCTTCATAAAATTTTTGACCCCGCAACGAAGCGCGGGTCTTATACCTAAATTGACGGTTTAATTAATATTATATAATTCTTTTTATTCAAATATCCGATTTACAAAGATCCACAAAGATACCTTCGTAAAACTTTCAACCCCGCAATGAAACGCAGGTCTTATACCTAGTTATATATATAATACCAAATTCTCTAACATCATACTAAAGAGTATACTCCACTTTTCATGAGGATGAAGGGATTTGCTCTATATTTGTTTTTTATACGTGAGAAAGGACTACAAAGTACATACACGTTTTTTTTTATTATTGGGCCTACATTAATTAAGCCCAAAATCTTTATATCAATAATTTAGGTGCTTTGGTGCTACGTTCATTTACTTGCTACATTAAACTCTTGTTGAATTTTATAAGTGAATTACTAAATACCGCCCCCTTTTACTAGTTACTGCTCCCCTTTGGACTATTTTGCCTTTTGCTTTATTTTCCATCAAACTTCAAATTTTTCCATTCTCTCAAATTCTGTCAACCTTCAAACTTTCAAACCTCAATCATTTAAAATTATTCAAGTAAAACAACATCAAAACTCATGAACAAAGATTTATCGAATTGCAAATATGTTTATTTAAAAAAAGTAAAAAAAAATATATTTATCATTAATCAAAGATTAAAGTCATCTTGCTAATATTAAGATATCCATACCCATTTAAACTAAATAAATTGTCCAATACTTATTGAAGGATAAAAGGAAATTAGGAAAATCTAAAAAAAAAACCCCCCTTTAAAGATGAAGAAGATGAAAAAACCAGAAAAGGGCTAGTCACGACCCGTCCACGGCTGGGTCGCACGCGGATCGCGACCACCCATGGTGTGGGTCGCAATCTGGTCGCGACCCGCCCATGGCTGGGTCGCATGTGGATCGCGACTCGCCGTGGTGAGGATCGCACGCGATCGCGGGTCGCGCGCGACCCGCACCATGGCTGGTCGCAACCCGCACCATGGTGGGTCGCAATTTTTCTGGGTTTTTTCTTCTTCATCTTTAAAGGTTTTTTTTAAAAGATTTTCCTTTAATTTCCTTTTGTCCTTTAATAAGTATTGTACAATTCATTTAATTTAAATGGATATGAATATGGATTTTTCAATATTGAGATTTGAAAGTTTGAAGGTTGAGAGAATTTGAGAGAATTGAACATTTTGAAATTTGAAGAAAAGGGCAAAATAGTCCAAAGGGGGGGGGCGGTATCTAGTAAAAGGGGGCGGTATTTAGTAATCCCCTTTTATAATATTCTGATTTCCCTACGTTTATTTATAATTAACAAGTAGGGCAGCCTGCAGGTATCTTCTTATTAGGGTTATTTTTTGTAGCTATTTAAGTCGGTTAGTAAGAAGATATTAAATTGGTTGTAAACTCATCAATTAGAAGAAACTCATACATCGAAGTAAATAATTCGCATATATAAAGCAAAACACATGGCCTCTCTTTCATTTTGAAAGTGCATTACGTAAATTCTACTCCATCTCTAGGTAATTCATCAAAATTAAGTTAATATTAACTATTGCTTGAAATATATGCTGATTATATAAAAAAATTAGTACGTTGCGGTTATTTTTTAAACTTGATTGCAATTATTAAATTACTGAACTCGGTTAGGTGGAAGAATTTGGCTTCTACATAAGGATGGCCTAATTTTTTTTTGTAGTGAAGGAGCATGTATAGTTGCCGTTGGAAAATTGAATTAGTTGAAAGCATTTGCAAGAGCATATATAATTTATACAATGCATTACAAAATGATTTGGCTAACTGTGCTTTTGGAAAGGTAGAAACAGACTAAACATAAGCAACTAATGGAAACCTCAAGAAAAAGTAAGTCGAATGTTAAATAAAATGACAAACTTTTTGTAAAATAAAAGAGAAATAAGGAAATATTAAATTTAAGTATCAAATAATATAATCAACAAATAAATCCAAATTTATCTCAAAATGTTGTGTTAAGAAGTGGAAGTTCAGCTCTTCAAGTTATGTTATCCTAAGGTGCTGCTAAATTAAATGGAAGGATCTTATCAACATCCACCTGAAAATTTTGAGAAACAAACCGGAGCCCAGATGAAACCAATTTACAGAATTGGTAGGAAAGAAGAAACTCAACCAAATAAAAATGAAGACGAAAGGAAGACAGAATTGGAATTTCAGTAGTTTACCCATGAATCAACCATAATTGCAAATACATTAATAAAACCAATCCTTTGGAATTCCTGCAGAGTAGTAGAATCGGTAAATCCTAATATCCACACACAATTAATATGCAATTAAAACACACTTAATAATATAATATTAGTCAACTTAGCTTAAAATTACTTTCGAAACCAAACACACCAAATACACACTACAACAATCATATGGATTATTGGGCAATTAACCAAGTGAGAAAAGACGAAAAGGGGGCGAAAAGATGGTCACTCATTGAGAATTCAAAGGAGCCTTCAGTAAATTCCAAACGAGAAAAGACCAAAACGGGCGATAAGGTCTCTCCAAATTAAAAGTTGATGCAAGCCTTTAGTAAATTCCATAGTAGGTTCAAATAATATATAGTTATTATTATTATATACTCAAACCTTCACATGGAGAAATTATTACATGGATCGGTTTCACCACGTTATCCATGATTACAACCAATAAAATTATGACAATTCAGATTTTTTCCTTCAATTACTAAAAGGCCAAATGTTCAATTTGGACCTGAACCTTTCCGAATTTGCTCAATTTGAGCCTAAAGCTTTAAAGTGTACCAAACTAAGCTTAAATGATGTTATCGAAATCAACCAATTTGGGTCTAAATTAGATGGTGCTCTGGCTATGAAACGCACGTGCCGTTACCGTTTCTGTTTTTAGACTCAAATTGGTCAACTTTTGAAAGGTTTAGCCTCAAATTGAACATTTTTGAAAGGTTTAGACTCAAATTGGCGACTAAAAATTTCAGGTGGATGCATATTTTCTTTCACTAACGCGTGCTAATAGCGGGTGGATTTCAATTACAAAATTCTGTCTAAATTAGACCCAAATTGGTTGGTTTTGGAAACGTTTAGGCCCAAATACTTACTTTCAAAGGCTCCAGATCAAATTGAGCAAGTTGGCAAACGTTTAAGCCAAAATTGGATATTTGGCCATTACTAAAACTTACCAAATGAATATCCTAAATTTCGATACTTACCTAGTTAAACTTCACCTAATGAAATTTGGGACTAAACCTGGTGTTAAATTTACAGCTAAATTATAAGAATAATTTTGAGTTGTCAGAAATTTTATTGATTGGGATCATATATAACGTTGTGGAACTGGCTACTGTGTTAAACCAGTTTTCTTAAACCAGATTAATTTTGGCTACTGTGTTCTACTGTGTGCCAGGGTTATTTTTGTAATTTAAAGAGATTTTTGGAGTCATGGATGACTGACACGTGTTTTATTCTTCCCCTCCTCTCTCCGCCCTTTTCAATTGCCCTGCTCTGCTCTGTTTCCATTTCCTTCCTTTCCAATGGTTTTGGTTGGGATTTGATTGGATGATGGTCCCAGATATTTTTCCCATCTCCATTAATTTCTCCAAGCCCCCTTCCCGGTGGTTCCAGAGGCTTCTCTCGATCTCACTTTTGTTCCTATCCATTCCTTTTTTTTTCCTCCCCTTTCTCTCTCTTTCTTCTCATCTCTTATAAAATCCTCTCCAGAAAGAAGATGACGCAGAGACTAGAGAAGAAAAGAGACTGAGAAAGTTTCCACCTCCATCTCCTGTACCTCACTTTCTTCATATCTTTTTTCTGGTTTGTTTTCTTTCCCTTTTCTTTCTTAGCTTTTCTACCTTCTCGTGTCGAATTGAAGAGGAAAGGAGAAAGAATTTTTCTAGAAGTTGTCGCCTAACGCTGGACAGAGAGTCCATCCAAGCCACGAAGATGGTTCATCCGACGACGAATACAGCGTGATTTGCCTATTAAAAGGTTGGATCAGTTTCTCTCTCTCTCTTCTTTTTTTTTTAAATCATCTTCTCCATAGCATTCTCTTTTTTTGTAACTGACTGATTTGGGAAGCGTAATTGCGTGATAGAGAGAGTGGGTTCAATTTTTTTTTTTATTCATTCTATTGCATTATATCTATATATTCAATCATTACTCAGATTTTAATTTTTTGTTCAAATGTTGGATTCCCATAGGTTTTTTTAATTTGGCTACGCCTCAGAAGAGTTCTCATCAGTCATAGTTTCTCTTCAGCCATTAGTTGCTCTCTTCCTTCATTTTTTTTTAAATTTGTTTCATTTTTTCCCCTTTATATTCTTGAGCCTGCGTTTGAAAATGAAACTGTTGGTTTGGTTACAAGAGAGCAATATCTCTGGACAAGGTAAATTTTATCTCTTGAATCCTTCATTTCATAATTTCTTATGTTTATTTTGGAAGGGACGTAACCCACCTGCTATTGATATCTTTGATACAGTTAATATCCGAAACAAGATCAGGAAGATAAGGGGAAATTGTTGACACTACATCAACAGTAAGTAATTGCACACATCTCTTAATATTTGGATTCTTTTAGTCTGACTGTGTCGGCTATAATTAGTCAAGCATCCTGAGAATTTAATCTTAAATAGATAGGCTTCTCAATGTTTCTTTGATAGGGCTATTGGCCAACCAAAAAAAAATGTAGGTACTAAAACTGCAAATCTCTCTTTGATAATCTTATGTCAAAATGATTTCCTTAAAAAAATAAAATTGATTACAAGGTACTAATATGTCAGCCCTTTTATGGATGCTTGCTCTTTCTTAATGTCCTACCATTCTCTTTTCAGTTTATATGAATTCAAATTCATTACCTCTATGGTTTGCAATATTTTAGACTTTTTACACTTCTTTGAGATGACGCTGGAGAAAGAAAGGAGTTCTCATCAAGTTGCTATATATATTGATATGCGTAGCCAAATAATCATCGGATAGAATTCTCAAAAGTCTTGGCTAATTTGAGCTCCCTTTTAACTCGATTTCAGGCTTGGCTAATTGTTTTCATATTTATCTAAGCCTTGATTTCAAATAACTATATTGTTTTGGGTTTGAACTACTTTGGTTTTCTATGAATTTGTGCTTTGGAATACAGAATCGCTCATATAGAAAATTTATTATCATTACACTGAGCTTTGGATGGTATATAAGTGTCAAGCACCAAATTTCAAAGTTTTAAAGCATGTCCAAAGTCTTAAGGGGGGTTGAGAAAGCGATGGATGGTTGTGATAGAGACAAGGCATATGTTTTTTTTTTGGCTGATGCAGAGCATAAAATTTCGATATGAATTGGTGGTAGAAACTAGAAAAGTAAGCAAAAGCAGGTATATATTCTTTCTTTTGTTCAGGTGCTATTACAATGGTCAGTCAAAATACCACACAGTAAGTTACATGGCTGAAGATGTGGTCGGGTGTGGTTCTTTGTTTCATTAAATTTTAGTGTTTATATATGTTGATAAGTTGATATATATTCTCTTGGGAAAGAATATGGACCTCTTATTGCTTGAATTAAACTCACATGGCAGAGGACAGATATGACTTTCCTTATTCCATTTTTATCTACTCTTTTGTTAAACAATGTGGTTTTGTAAGAAATATCGGGCCTTTAACCTTAATATATGTTGTAGTATCTTTTTCCTTATCAATTTTGGGTATTTTAATTATTAAAAGAACATTAATGTCTACTTTCCGTTGCAAATTTTCTTTTCTTGATATTTTTCCCCTTTTAGTTCGTTGTGGTTTTACAAATGTTGAACTCCAGGTAATCATGACTTTTCCCCTTCAATGTATTTTGTCCATTTAAGTATATGCAAATGTTTTGATCTTTGGGATGGAGCAACCTTTGTTGCTCTGTCTGCTGCAGTTTTGCAATATAACCATCTGCAATCTTCATTAATGTTTACAGTATTTGCCTTTTAACTATTGATATCATCAAATGAGTGAGTAGTTTTATATTTGACTCAGGAAATGGAAACCAAGGGACATGAATGGTGATTTTCTTTTTGCTTTTACAATTTTTGCCTCTTTGGTTAGGTTATTTAGCAATTTGAGTTCTACTGAATTGTCAACAGGGATCGTAACCTATGATATTGATCACCCAGAGAGACCATCACCATTAATGGCTCACCGTCAGCAGTTTAATCCAGGCTTACATAGGAACAAGTTCGAGCCAATGCCCCTTCGAATACTAGCTGCTACCTAAGAGGAGTTGCACTTTTTTCTTCCCCCTAGCACCTAAAATAGGCTAAAAGCTCACCATCCTCAATCATTATCCACTGAAACAAGGCAGCCTGCAATTGCGGGAGAGAGGATCGGGTTACTACTAAATTATAGTCTGCATATTGACGCCTCTGATTAATGTTTCATTCAATAATCAGTAGGATTTGATCTTTTCATCTTGATGTTCTTTTGTTTGAGAAACTTTTACTTATTCAATTGTATCATATATCTTCCTATGTTTATTATTGAATTATCTCTCTTTTTTTAATTGGTAAAAATCATTTATGCTCTTCATATTATGAAAACTTCTAAAAACTTTTCAGAGTCTAACTAGAGTACTCCAAAATTTGAATGGAATGATATTTACATCATTTTCATATTATGCTCTCCCTAATTCACCTTGCAGCGAAACGCGGCCGGGTCAGACCTAGTATATATACTAATATTGAGGAGAAACTATTGCACAAGCTATTACACGTGTATATAATTGGTATAAATAGTAAGTAAATAATAGGATTCACACACACATGCGCGTACTTACCATTTATATATATTCGAGAAATAAAGTAAGCTTCTTATCCTTACAACATCATGGGTACTCTGAAGAATAGTTATTTACTTTTTTTTTTTTGCCAGAAGTTATTTACTTCTATACTCTTTGTCTTAGTATATATATATACATATATATATATATATCTACTCTTTTAAAAACATTTCATGTCTAAAATCTAAAATCTAAAACACATATAATGATAACCCCATTTCACAAGGGGGTTACATGTGACTTAATTGGGAGGTGACACTTGTCCCCCAAGTGCCCACATAAAAAGGTTTATTTATGTAATAACCCTTAAACTTTTTAACTTTATGCTCTTAGGTCCTCCTGATACATATATATATATAGGCTAAATAACCAATTCAGGATATAACGTTTGCCGCACGGATCAATTTGGGATGTAACGTTTCAGAAACGGCAATTAAAGATATAACGTTACATGAAGCGACCAAATCAGGATATTTTTAGACGGAGCCCTGGACGTGAGATGCACGCGTCGTTAAGTGATGACGTAGATGCCACGTAGACGCCACGTCAATGCCACGTGGATTTTTAAAAAGTAAAAAAAAATTTAAAAATAAAAAAATAATGAAAAAAATAAATAAACTATGTTATAAATTTAGGTTTGGGTTAACAGAGGCAAATTATTTCTTTTCTTCTTCTCGACTTCTTCATCTTCTCGACTTCTTCCTTCCCCTCGAGCTTCTTCTTTCTTCTCATTATGGATAGATCGAGTGAATCATCAAGATCTTCATGTGGGTTTCGATGTGGGTCTCTAGATCTAGATAATTACAAGTTAATAAAAGCTTCATACCCTGTTGAAAGGCATTATGAGGGAGATCCAAAATTCTGTTATTGCAACTTTATGGCATCAAGGTGGACATCCTGGACCGATGAGAACCCGGGAAGACGATTTTATGGCTGCCCAAAGTACAAGGTGAAGATGTATTTCTGTTTTTTTTTTTAATTTAGGTGTTCTTGCAAGTTTATGGTTGTTGAGTTTGTTCCTGCAAATTTATGGCTGTTGAGTTTGTTGTTGCAGGATAAACCGAATTGTTGCAACTTTTGGGATTGGCATGATCCTAGTCTATGTGATAGAGGAAAGGAGATTTTGTTAGAATTGAAAGGAAGGGAGAAGTTGCTGTACAATGAGGCTAAATTCTGGAAAAGACAAACACAAATTTTGAAGCACAATGCTGTGGATGTTGTTGAAGCTGAGATAATAGAAGAAAATGCAAGGTTGAAGAATGAATTGAAGAATCTGCAAAGCAAAAAAAATGAGGAAAAAAGTTGGAAATTAGTTACATATGTTGGGGCTCTGTTTATTGTTGTTTTAATTTGGTTGTTTGTCAAGGGATTTAGCAACATCATGCAAGGCAAATCTTGCACATTGTATGCCTTACCTTGACTCTGTTTTAGTGTTGGTTTTAAAGTTGGAATGAAGGAAAATATGTAGCCTTCTTGTTCATAAATTATGTCAACTGCAAAATTCTGTGACCTGTAAAAGCTGTGACCTGTAAAAGCTAATATAAACCAGCAATATGACATTTTCCAGAAATATTTGTTGCCTTCTAAATCCTGTCCAAGCATGTCAAACATCAACAACAATTAAAAAAGGGGAAACTCATAATAATACTAAATTCATCATCAAGTCATTGCATACCAACTAACTTGTTCTGCATACACATGAAAGAAACTTAAAGACCTGAATTACATTAGAGACAAATCCATGAACTTGAACTTAATACTTAAAACAGTTTCAAATTCAATAACTGTTTAGGACTTGACAGATTCCACAAAATATTTCAGTTACATTTTCCAGAAAAAGACAAGAATGCCTCAAAACACTATTTTCTTGCCCTTGCCCTTCAATGAAGTCGAGCTTGCAACCTGACTGTCTGAACCAGTTCCTTTTTGAAGATTTCTGGGGCTTCTTCTGACTGGTGGTTGGCTTGACTGGTTGGGTACTTTGTCTTGACCAACTGCTGCTTTCTTCAACTTAGCTATAGATGCTGGACTAGACCTACCACGTTTTAGTCCATGGTGGTTACCAGCAGCATCTATCCAGCTGCAGTCACCAGTTCTTGGAGGCATTGTTAAGATTTTTGGGAGTGGCCTCGATTTCTGTTTTGATGGCTTGGTTTGCTGTTGTGGCGGCTGTTGTGGTGGAGCAGTAGGGTAGTCTGCAGTAACTTCCATTGACACAGAAGCAGGCATGGAAGCACTTCTACTTGCAGATGCAGAAAAGGAAAAATTAGTAGAGATAGCAGGCTGGGTTGGAGAACCATTGTACATAAATGAGCCCGATGCTGAGGCTTAAACAGATTCACCCCTTGCATCATTTCTAGCTTGCTGAACAGTTGGTGAAGATTTGGGCTGCCTTGTCATTTCAGGAGCAGTTTCCTGTCAAAGAAAATGGAGAAAGTTGAAAGTATTCAAAAGTGCAGCCAACAGCAACATGAAATGAAAACAGAATCTTAAATGTTATAATAATTAACTAAAAGACAAGGGTAAGTAAATTACCTCTATATCCTCAGCCTTGCAGCTTCTTTTGTCATGGCCCTTCTGTTGACATCTGCTACAAGTTTGGATTTGCCCTTTCCTTGAAAGATGTGAGTCATCTTTCTCTTTGTTGGGCTCATCAGGCTTTTTTCTTCTTGCAGTTTTGGGCCGGCCTGGAACCCTTTCAAAGGGTGGTGGTTGGATAGGAAGCTGGCCTCCTGGTGCTTTGGGCCAATCACCCCTACCAGTCATGGGCTGCATCACATTTTCATAGCATGACATATAAGTTGAGGCATGAAACCAACTGCTGATATAGTCCTCAATCTTAGCTCTTTTCCCTCGAATGGCACAAATGGCATGTGCACAAGGTATACCTGAAAGTGTATACCTTTTACAACTACACTTCTTCTCATCTAAGTTGACAACATACCTATCTTCACCATGCTGAACTTCATATCCATCCCTTCCATTAAACATCACTTCACAGTGGTTGGCAACCCTTGCATTCTTTTCAATCATATTCCAAATTCTTCTTCCAAACCCTCCCCTCCAGTTGCTACATTCTTTGATCTTTGTTGCAATTCTCTCCATCAGTTTTCTTCTAATTTCTTCAAATAGGCTCACAACAGACAGCCTTCTTGCACCAAGCAAGGATCCATTGAAGGCTTCACACAAATTATTGTCGACTAACTCACACATGCTCTCCTCCTCAAACCAAGCTCTGCACCATCTATGATGTGGGGTGCAACTTCCATCAGGTCTTTGTAAGCCGATGGTCTTTTCTTTTTCAACTCTTCCAAACCAGCAAGGTACTCTCGCATAGTAGTTGCATGGGCAATTCTCCAGAAACATTGTCTCATCTCTTCTCCTTTAAACCCTCTGTGGTAGAAGTTGACATACACATGCCTTGCACAATATCTGTGCTCAGCTCTAGGTAAGACTTTGTTGATAGCCTTATCCAAACCCTGCATAAACCCTAATTACAATAAGCCAGATGCTGTATAAATTGAAATCTAGTGTAATTATAAAATAAGAAAACAAGAAATTACCTTCTGTTGATCTGTAATAAGTGTCCAACCTGAGCCTTGTTGCACAATTTGAATATCTTCAATTAGTAGTTTTAGAAACCACTTCCAGGTAGCTGTATTTTCTTTCTCCACTAGGGCCCACGCAAATGGATACATTTGATTGTTGCCGTCCCTACCAACAGCTACTAGGAGCTCACCCTTTGTTAAGCTCTTTAACCAACAGCCATCAAGACCAATAAATGGCCTACATCCAGATTGAAATCCTTTTCTAAGTGCAGTAAAGCACACATAGAACCTGTTAAAGACAGGATTGCCTTCTCCATCAGGCTGATGGACTTTCAGCAATGTCGTACTACCTACAAACAACAAGACAAATATAATATAATAAATAATTAAATAAGTTTAAGAATAAATATTCTGAAATTATTAAAGTATCAATTCACAATAGTTTAAGAATTCACCTGGATTTGATTTTCGAATAGCCATTGCATAATCCCATAAGAGTGAAAACTCTTTGATGTAGTTCTGAATAACTTCATCAAACACTTCTTTTTTAGCTCTTCTGACCATGGTGAAATTAACTCCTACCCCTAATTTCTTCTTCACATCCTTCACAATTGTCTCTGTCTTGATAAATGGATCCTCTCTCATGTCATCCAAGTACAACTCCTTCAACAACTTTCTGGTAAGCCTTGGGTTCACAAAAGCCTTGCCACATCCAATGTCATGATCTTTAACAAATGTCCTACATTAAAATGACTGTAGATTCTTATCAAATGTCCCATATATCCTCCAAGGACATTCTGGAGTCGTACACTTCCCAGTTACCCACCTTTTATCATTCTTTGCCCATACAATTGCTTTATGAGTTTGAATTGCCA
Organism: Corchorus capsularis; assembly: GCA_001974805.1. Classification (NCBI taxonomy): domain Eukaryota; kingdom Viridiplantae; phylum Streptophyta; class Magnoliopsida; order Malvales; family Malvaceae; genus Corchorus; species Corchorus capsularis. The sequence goes on from AWWV01012495.1 coordinate 24,746, forward strand.
TAAGGGACACTGCATGCTTGAATTCTTCTGCTGATGTGAACAACATGCCCTTTTCAATGTAAGGCTTCTCAGCTGTACCATCATAAATAGGGTATTTTCCAGCCCTCCTAGTAGCATCATCAACCTTCTCATCATCATTATTAACTACTTCACCAAATACCTCTTCATTGTAATACCAATCTTCTTCATAACCACCATCTGGATTTTCTGGCCTCTGTTGCTGTTGATTATCTACACCATTTCCTTCATTTGCACCAGTCTTTCCCTTCCTCATTGAATTCATTAAACTTGCTATTTCCCTCAAAATCCTCTGCCTAGAATCAACGAATTCATCATCACCACTATCTTCACCTAAACCTCCTTCTTGATAAAATGCAGGATCAACACCCACATTCACATTAAAAAAACCAGCCTCATCCCCAACATTTGAAGGTCCAGCCTTATCCCCACCATTTGAAAAACCAGCAGCAGCAGCAGCTTCTCCACCTTCTTCTTCACCCACATTGAATTCTGTTTCAACCTCAGCATGAATGTCAGCTTCTTGCTCAATTTCAACTTCTTCTTCAATGTTAACAGCCTCTCCAATATCTTCAGCAGCAGCATTCACTTCACCTTCTCCAACTCCCTCAGCATCATTAGCAACTCCAACATTACCACCTTGATCTTGTACCCCACCCCCATCATTACCTTCATCATTCACTTCAACATGTAGTTCATCATGATCTTCATCATTGGCATTGTTATCAGGTGGTGGTAAGGCAAGAAAGATTTCAGGGCCTTCCTGAACACTGTGCTCTATGAAAATTTCAACAAAATTCCTTGACAGTGCATCACTTATCATATCCATTGCACTGTCATCACTGAAAACCCTCCTAAGACCTTTCTCAAGCCGAAAACCAGGTCTGAGATAGTAAATATTCTGAACATTTCTGTACCCATTATCTTCCAACACCCCTTTTATCTCAAAATAACTCAATTTATCAAGATCTATCCTAATATCATTAACTAGTCCATCAACATACCTCAAACGAGGCCCCTGCCATCCAAACCTCCCTTGATAATGAACTCTGACAGTGCATAAACTAAAAGCCATCCGTAACCCTAGTAATAAAAAAACAAACTTGAATTAAAATAGCGCAAGAAGCCAATATTCTTTCCATTTGAAGAATACAGAAGCAATACAACCAAAAACAACAACCTGTCTCGCAGTTAAAAGACTATAACCTCATATTATAATAGACAAGCTTTGAATAAACATAAACCAATAACAAATCAGCTTTGAATCCTAACCCAAATGTAATTACATCGTAAACAACAAAAACAACATGCCTAAACCCAGAAAACTTTGAAAAAATACCCAAAAATTAACCTCAATTTCTAAAAATCAACACACTTTATCCCAAATAACAGAGACATTTTAAACTAATTACATATAACAACAAAGTTAACATAATCGAACTAAATTTAAAGAAACTGACCTCAGTTTTTGCAGATTTCTCTTCCTTCTTCGCGAACCAGCCCAGAAAACACACAGGAAAACCCTCGATTTCGCTCGCAATGAAGTTTACAAGTGAATAAACGGTGAAAAAAACCTAAAAACTACAAATTATAGGAGATTCAGATGGGTTTTCGAAGAAATTTCGAAGAACCCTAACTCTCGAATTTGGGGTTTTTTTTCCCTCGATGGATTTTTTTTAACTGACGATTTTGGCCTATTTATACAACGACCTATTTGTTCACTTTTTTTAAAATTTTAAATTTTTTTATTTCTTTTATCCACCTGGCTAAAAAATTTTACACGTGTTTTTTTTTCAGACTTCACGTGACTTAACGATGCATGCATCTCACGTCCAGGGCTCCGTCTAAAAATATCCTGATTTGGTCGCTTCATGTAACGTTATATCCTTAATTGCCGTTTCTGAAACGTTATATCCCAAATTGATCCGCGCGGCAAACGTTATATCCTGAATTGGTTATTTAGCCTATAAATATATATATATATATATATATATATATACTCTTTTAAAAACATTTCATGTCTAAAATCTAAAATCTAAAATCTAAAACACATATAATGATAACCCCCTTTCACAAGGGGGTTACATGTGGCTTAATTGGGGGGTGACACTTGTCCCCAAGTGCCCACATAAAAAGGTTTATTTATGTAATAACCCTTAAACTTTTCAACTTTATGCTCTTAGGTCCTCCTGATGTTTTTTATAAACCTTTCAACTTACTTTATTTTACATTAAGACCCTTAAACATTTACCTTTAAAACACATATAATGATAACCCCCTTTCACAAGGGGGTTACATGTGGTTTAATTGGGGGGTGGCACTTGTCCCCCAAGTGCCCACATAAAAAGGCTTATTTATGTAATAACCATTGAACTTTTCAACTTTATGCTCTTAGGTCCTCCTGATATTTTTTATAAACCCTTCAACTTACTTTATTTTACATTAAGACCCTTAAACATTTACCTTTAATGTCATCCACAAACTTTTTATTCCATGCAATTTGGTCCTTCGATTTCATTTCTTTTATTTTTAACTTTTACTAATTAGGTCCTAACCTTCTTTGAAAATAGTGTAGACACTATGATTAATACAAAAATTGCACCGTTTATACGGTAATTTTAGAATTCCTAGCTATTAATGATTCAAATCAAATAAATATATGACAAAATGCCCTTATATAAAAAATAATTATGATATTCTAAAAAATATTTATAATAAGTTATTTTATTTTTTCTAAAACCCTATTAAGTTTTAAATTCTAACCTCTACCCTTCAAATAAAGTCAAATATTATTATTTTGGCCTAAACACTATTGATTTGTAACTAAATATTAATAAAATCTTGCACCCATTCACCCGTTAGCTATTTTCTTTTCAATTTAACTTATTAATACCTTATAGAGATGATTTGTAATACTTTTTTATTGGCCTTTAAATTTGTGAGCGTGAAAATTGTTGTCGGTGTGTACAGATGATAGAGAGGGTGTCGTCGTAGCGGAGCGCGGCTAAGTATTTGCTTGTTATTTGTAAAAATTAGGATACCAAGGTAATTTTTTTCCCTTGTTGAAAAGATATCTCCCCCTTAGTCAAAATAAGGAAGAATGCTCTCAGATTCGAAACCTTATATACACAGTTGTCCTTATTGGTAGATTTACCCATCATAATCAAGTTTGCGACGCGGGTCGGATCCAGATTAGTCAAGGCTAAGTCCTGGATACCGGATGTGGTAAAAAAAAATAAGTGAGAATGTTTGAGATATTATTAATTAGGCAAATTATACAATACACCGTCAGTAGAGTTTAGCAGACTACACAAGCGGGTCCTGAAAGGTGTGTCCTCTAGGGACTAGATTGAAATATTCAAAACTTAAATAATTAAAAAATTGGACATGTGTCAACTCCACAATCCGCTTGTGGTGTTCAAAATTTACACCGTCGGTGTATTAAATAATTATTCTATTAATTAATAGGGTAAGACCTCAACAAAAGTTAGAAAATATATCAAAATTAAAAAAAAAACCCCACACCCTCCTTGTTTTTTTATGAATTAATTGAAACTTGAAAGTGACTCATATATCCTGATAGAATGAGGGTATATATATATATATATATATATATATGGCAAATTATACAATACACCGTCAGTTGAGTTTAACAGACTACATAAACGGGTCCTGAAGGGTGACATGTGTCCTTTAAGGACTAGATTGAAATAAATATTTAAAACTTAATTAATTAAAAAAATGGACATGTATCAACTCTAAAACCGGCTTGTGGAGTCCAAAATTTACACTACCGATGTATCAAATAATTACCCTATATATATAATTTAAAAAATGGAATAGTTTATCTGATAGAGAGATTAGGCACAATAATATTATTGTTACCTTAGTGCCAGTGGTTCAAAAGTTGCGTTAATATGTGTGTGGATGGTGATGGGGTATACATTCTTCATTCAAGAGTGAAGTGGTCAACATTGTGGCCGTATTTTAATCTCTCTTTCCAGAATCTGCGATGGCACTTAATTAATTAAACACCAAACGAATATAATGCAATATAGTATGTAACACAAAGTTTTAAGATGACATTGTTTTAGGACAAAAACCAATTATTTCCCTACATCTACCAAGAAATTTGAACGAAGGATTGGAAAGTTGAGGTTGAAATCTTCACACAGGCACTAGCTACAACGAGCTCATGTATTGTTATATAAGTAGACCAAACCAAAACGTACAGATCAGTCACTCCATTTCCTATTCAGTTCTATAAGCAGTAAACCCTTCCAATATAACTTTTAGGTACACTACTGAACCCTTTGATTTCAATGGACGAACGATTGAATTGAGGGCAGCTGAATCGGGCAATATAGATGCCTTGTATGCTTTAATTCAAGATGATGCAAATCTTTTTGAAGGCATCGATCGAAGGACGTTCGTTGATACTCCACTCCACATAGCTGCGGCCGCAGGACACACTGATTTCGCAATGGAGATGATGAACTTAAGCCCCATTCACTTAGCCTTGCAAAATCAACAAAATGAGCTGGTGATTGACCTTGTTTCAGTTGATAGAGATCTTGTTCGTGTCAAAGGGAGGGAAGGTTACACTCCGCTTCATGTCGTAGCTAGAGACGGAAATATTCGTCTTTTGTCTCATTTTCTGGATCATTGTCCCGATTGTATCCTAGATTTCACCATTCGGAAAGAGACTGCTCTCCATATTGCAGCGCAAAACAATAGATTAGATGCCTTCCAAATTATACTGCGGTGGATTCTGTCAAGATGGGATGACCACTTGTTTGATAAAAGAAGAATCTTAAACTTACAGGACAAGGATGGAAACACTGTATTGCATATAGCTGCAGCAAATAACCAACAGCAGGTACCATTTCATTTTGGCTAAACCACACCATTTCTCGCCCTTGAACTATACTGTTTTGGACATTTTGCCCCCTCGGTAGGTACCATAATTCTTTAGGGGGCAAAATGTCCAAAACACCAACAGTTTAGGGGAAATGGTCATTTAGCCATTTGATTTTTATTTTGTAATTATTCAAAATACAATTCAATAATTAATTTTGGAATTCCATTTCCATATAATTAAGCGCAGATGATCAAACTATTAGTAAAATGCAAGAAAGTTGATAGCAACAAGATTAACGGGGGAGGATTGACAACCTTGGATATCATGTAACAACACTGATGGGTGTCGTATTCCACCAAAAATAAAAATCATACAAACCTATAGATAGGGTAAGTACGAGTCGATCCCACAGACAACTATTGTTTTAATTATTTTTCCTAAAGTTGTGAACTAAAATAAAATGGGGGGTTTTATGTAGAAATTAATTAAACTAAATAAAACACAAATTCAACTAATAGGGAGATTAAAGAAACAATTAAATAGACATTCCAATTTCAAGACAATCGCACTCTTAGGTTAAAAGCATTTGATCCTTGGCATCAATTAATATCTAACTTGGTAAATAGATGGCGTAGATTAATGTCAAACGCCCATTAATCTCTATCTTTCCTTAGTCTTCATTAGTCATGACACAAGTCCTAGACTAAATCCTAACAGATGTACTAATCTAGTTCCAAGCGTCTACCAGATTCAAGTAACCCATTACTTTAAGAACTAGAAAGATTTTAGCCAACAATAGACAATGCTCACTAATATAGGCAACATTCAATCTATATTCAAGATTCTCTTAGGGCTACTCTAAGTTGTTAGAGTGATTTGATTACCTACGATTGCATATAGGAATCTCATCTAACAATAGAAATCATACCTAATTAAATAGATGACCATTCTAAATAATCAAGCATGAAATCATTCAAATAATTCACAGAAAATTGAAATACTTACAAGATAGATGAATAAGTGCAGAGCATCACAAATCAATACCCAAGAGATTGAAAATCTCAAAATTAATTAACTTAGAAGAAAAAGATTACAAGAGATCCAAGAATGAAGAAAACCTCCATTCTTGAGTTTTAGGAACAAAGTAATGCAAAACCTAAAAACCTAAAAACTAAAACTCCCAATTCGTTCCGGCCCAAAAGAAATTTTCAATTGAAAGTTGAATTGAATTTAAGGTATGCGGCACCTATATATACTAAAACCTAATTTTAAGTTTTTGGCAAAATTACAATCTTGCCAAGAATTCCAAAAATTTAAAAATAATAATGATATAAGTCATAAACTATTTCTCTAAGCCCAATTGACATGTGTTCACTAGAGATTTGCAAGCCCAAAGAATTAGGCCCAACATGCTCAATTTCTGTCTTTGATCCTTGCGGCCTGTCTCGACCCCGTTGACAGGTCGAGTTTTCACTAACAGCAGGTTGAGACAGGAAATATGGCGAGTGTGAAAATTCTAAGCAGACCAGAGTATTCGTTTTTGAGGTTCTTCGAGTTGTCAGGACTTGGTAAAAATTTGGACCGTGATATGAGGGAGATGAAACCTGAAACGACCAACGCACTGTTAGTGGTATTGGCACTAGTTTTAACTTCGACATACGATTCACTTCTCAGCCCGCCGCCTGGTGTTTTACAGTTAGAAACTAGTTTCAAAGCAGACAACTTGTGGAAATTTCTGCTGATGAAACGAAATCATTTTATCAATTTCTACCTCCCCAATGGCATAGCGTTTATGCTTTCTGCGGGCGCAACAGCTGTTCTCCTCTCAAATGTTGCCAAGAGTTTCATGTTTTTCCTGCTTCCACTCTACTATATGATGTTTTTAAGCTATCTCGCTGCACAAGAAATCATAGCCCCAAGCACTTTGCACGATCAGGTTCTGGGTTGGTCTACTATAATAGGGGTTTTCGCTTATTATTGTTCTACCTTTGTTTCGTTTCAAACAATAAAATTGCATTATCTCTAGCTTTAATTAATCTCGACTATATATGGTGTAGTTGATACTTTTCCTTTAATTAATCTCTCAACTTTATTGACATGGTTACCAAGAGACCCATGAAATTTTATAGTGTGGTTATTAAAATTTTATAAGAAGGTTATAAAAATTTCATAGGAAGGGAGGTCATCAAAATTTCATAGGGAGGTTATGAAAATTTTATGGAGAGGTTATCGAAATTACATAGAGAGGAAATCACAGTTTCATTCTTATAGGGAGGTTATCGAAATTTCAGGGTATTGTTATCAAAATTTTATGAGGAGATTATCAAAATTTTCATAGTGCGGTTACTAGTTTTATAGTGTGATTATCAAAATTTCACACTGAGGTTATCAAAATTTCATAGTGTGTTTATCAAAATTTCATGGTGTGGTTATCAAATTTTCATAGGGAGGTTATCAAAATTTCATAATGAGTTTATCAAACTTTCACCGTGTGGTTATCAAATATTTCTACGTTAGAGCATAAAAACAACTACCAAAATGACATAGAAATATATTGAACAATTAGTACAAATTAGGTTTCCCTTCATTACATTTGAATAGAGTTCACTAGAACATGGACTCGCCGAATAAAGTTTTATAAGAAGCTTAAAACCTCAACTTCTCGATTTAGACGTTTGTGCGCAAAACGTTTTTATCAGAAAAACACTCATTCCAAATACATTATTTGTTGAAACCAACGATCAAATGTTGTGTTTTAGAGTAAGTAAATTCATAGGAAAGTGGACTTGCATAAAAGAAAAAAAATTTCTTCAAAACCTAAAACTTAAACTTGACGATTTTGCGCGTTTGTGCGCAGAATGTTGTTCTTGAGAAATTGTTGATTCCGAATGCGTTATTTATGTAACCAATGCTCAGATGTCGTGTTTCGGAATTAGTAGAGCTCATTGGAAAGTGACTTGCTAAACAAAGCTTTCTTCAAAGCCTAAAACCTGAACTTCACAATTTTGTGCGTTTGTGCGCTAAACATTTATTTATTTGAAAATGATCAGAATGATTTTTTTTTGAAACCAAAGTTCTAATGTCATGTATCGAAGTCAGTAGAACTTATTGGAAAATTGACTCGTCAAACAAAGCTTTCTTTAAAGCCTAAAACCTCAACTTCATGGTTTTGCAAATAAATATAACTCTCAAATGTCGTGTCTCGAACTGAGAAGATCTTATTGGAAACTATGCTCACCAAATAAAGTTTTTTAAGAAGACAAAAATATCAACTTCACGGTTTTCTGTGTTTCCACACAAAACATTGTTCTTAAGAAAACGCTTATTCCAAATGTCTTTTTGTTTTGTTTTGTTTTGTTTTTTGTGAAATCAATGCTCAAATGTCGTGTCTCGGAATAATTTGACAAATGATATAGTGAATGGTTTTATTGATACATATATAATTTTTTCATATCCGTTATAGCTTTTTTCAATAATTAAGTATTGTAAATCGACAGCCTCATTTATCGATTAAATTGTTACCAAAATTACTTATCAATTAGATGTTATTGGATTTTTTGGAGTAAAACATTTTCTATAACTACATAACTTTTTTTAGTAACCATGTGTTATAAATTTCATAACTTCCTTTGTTGATTAAAATGTTAACTAAAGAAAATTTACAGAATTTATTGGTTCACGTATAGTTTTTGATAATATATATAACTTTTCAATAACTAATTGCTGTAAATTTGATAACTTCTATTATTGATAAAATGGTTAACAAAATTTACTTATGACGAAATATTGATGAGTTTATTTTTACAATAATTTTTAGGAATTTAGACAAATTTAATCTTTTCAAAATTAACAAAAACATTATATTACACAACATGTAACTTAAAATCAGTTCTCACCGAACTTCAATCCCATGTGGAAAACACGTGGCAAAGTACTAATTTAATGAAACTCGTAACAAATTTTACATCAAATGAAAGTATGACAAAAATTCTAATCGAGTTTTCAGAATTTTTAATTTAATAAAGTCAACGTATATAAATACTAGTACTAAACATAGTTAGAGGAAGGTAAAGAAGAATGCATGACAAGTGATTGATTGAGGTGGTAAGCGGTCTGACCCCAACAAGAGCGAGAACATGAGTTAGATTTTTGGATGCGCATTTGTTGGGAGGCATTTAACATTTCACCCTCCTGGTCCTAAAGTGATTAGTCTTAGTATGTACTAGAGATACTTTGGGTTAAATAAAAAAAATATTGGAGAAAGCTAAATGTCTGGTAATCAGGGGTGTGGAGTTAGCTATGACTTGGAAAGGATAAAAATGAAATTTAGATATAAAAGAACTAATACTACAAGTGACCAAAGTGGGATCGACCATAGAAAATAACTAGTGTTTGCAGTTGATACGTAAAATATTTAGTTTTTTAGTATACTTTTTGGATTTTCCCATATTTAGTAGGGACACAACTACAGAAACAAAATACCTATAATTTATTTTTAATACTGTTGGGGTGCAAAATTAATACTAGGACCGGGCCTAGTGATTTTGGGCTTAAGGGGATTAAGACAAGAAAATACTTGGGCTTGAGTTAATTATTTTTGGGCCTAAAGAGTGTTTAAGCCTAGAAGAATTAATTAAGATGGTTAATGGTGGTTAAAATTGGTTAATTAAGTGAATTAGTGGCTGGATATTTCCACTTAAAATGTGGACAAGTTAAATGCAATTCACAGGTATAATTAAATTCGGATGAGTGGTTAATTAACCTCTAATTTGGACATTATAAATAAGAGTTTTTCTTATGAAGAAAGGGTTGGCAAATTAATCAATGACAAGAAGTCAAATTATCATCATAGTTGGCTAGATTTGTAGGAGTAACCCTTAGAATTAGTGTAACCTTGTAACTTAGGAGTAGTTCTTTAACTTAGCATTTTCCTTGATCACTTGTAACCAAACAATCCGAGATCTTTGAATCTCATTTACTTGTATTTTCTATAGTGTCCTTAATAAAATCTCTTGTTTTAAAGCACCTTATAATTTTGTACTTTTGATTGAAATTCCCCACCCTTGCATATAAGAAACAAGGGTGAGAACCATTAATTCTAACCGATCAAACAAATTGGCACGCCTGGTGGGACACTAGGGAAGTTTGTGCAAATCATGTCTCCAAAAACTAGGCATAGTAACAATGAGGAAGAAGATAATTCAACCTCTAATAAATGAAAATATCAAAATCGGTGAGAGATCGACTTCTGATGAGGGAGTAACTCCTGATATGTTGACAAAGGCGATGATGGAATTAATCTCGCAAGTGCAGAAAACACAGATGAATACTGATAAAAACGCAGAACATGTGAGTTTGCTTTTGCAATCACAAAATGAAATGATAGAACATAATGGACATAATCATGCTATCTTAACTGATGCAATCAATAATCTATCTAAGCATGTTATATCTATGACTGCTTTGAATGCTGGTACTATACCAGAAGGTCTTAGGGTGTCAAATTCTGTTGATGGAAGTTCACAAAACAATGTGACTAGGGTGAGTAACACCAGACCTCCTTCAGGAATAGTCATGAGAGAATTTAGTGCTTGCTCAAATCCAATAACAAGCCATGTTATAGACAATGTTAGCGGAAAATCTGGAAAAATTAGTCTAGATCATAATATTTTTCCTCAAACGGATAGATTTACTCCAAATCTAGTCAAACCAGTTGAGGAAGTTTATGAAAATCCTAGAATTCCAGTAAATGGTCAAGGTGGTCAAAATAAAAATGTTGCAGAGGCTTAGGGGCAAACTCAGCCTAGAACTGATGTTAACTTATGTTCAAAATCCTGTTAGAAGAGATAATGATCTTCAAAATTTATTGAGAGATCAAGTCTTAGGGATCTTATAAGAGCAGTTAGTGCCTGTAGGAAGGGGTGGACAAAGACCTGTGTATAGGAAACCATATCCAGATTGGATTGATGAATGTAATCCATTTCCAAGGGGGTATAAAGTTCCTGATTTTTCAGTATTTTCTGGTGAATATGGTCAGTCTACAGTGGAACATATTGGAAGATTTAGTATTAGATGTGGAGATGTGAGTGATTATAAATTGAGAATGTTTGGTAATACCCTCACTGGTGTTGCTTTCAATTGGTTTATTAATTTACCAGCAAACTCTATCCTTAATTGGCATCAAATGGAGACTGCATTTCATGCTCAATTTTACAAGATTGAACCTGAAGTAACCATGGCAGATTTAGCCAAAGTGAAACAGAAACCAAATGAAAAAGTAGAAGACTTCATTACTCAATATGGACAAGTCAAGCCTAGGTTTTTGGTTCAGAAACTAGAAAGAGAGCATGTTAGTATAGCTAGAAGTGGCTTAGTCCTTGAACTTAGGAAAAAGTTTGAAGATAGGGAATTTGTAGACTTGGCTCAAATGGCATCATGTGTTTCTAAGTATGAAAGACTTTTAGAAGAGTATGATGGTAAAAGAAGAGTGCCTAGAGCAACTTACTATGCTCAAAATGAAGTCAATGTTGGTTTAGGTTATTACTCTGATGATGATGTTGATATAAATGTTGCTGAATTAAACTTGAGCAAACCTCATGTTTGTACAGCATTGAAGAAGGCATCTCAGAATGAGAATGTTAAAAAACTAATTGGAAAATTTGATAAAGTCAATAGGCAGTTTTCTTTTGACTTTACAAAAACTAAGCAAATCTTTGATGTATTATTAAAAGATAAGAAAATAAGCCTAATAGATGATCATAAGATCCCAGCAGAATCTAAAATAAAAGATTAAAGATATTGTAAATGGCACAGCAATTGGTCACATTCGACTAATAATTGTTTGTCTTTGCAACATTCTTTACATGACGCAATTGAGGCTGGAAAGCTAAAGTTTCCTAATGGAGATAAGGCTATGATGGTTGATCAGAATCCTTTTCCTCCTGGTGTAACTATTAGTACATTGACTCCAATGATATCTGAATTGGAAAAATCACAGTCCCAAGAGAATGTGAGTTCAGGGAGTTCTAATGGAGAAAAAAAGGAAACTTCTGGAGATTTTGAGTAAGTGTGTAGATGCTATGATTGTTCTAAAGAATGAACAAAAGCTGAACTCGAAAGAACCAGAGATCAAGCAAATGCAAGGACAACATCAGCAAAGGTCTTTTGCTGATATTATGAGAGAAGAAGGGCTTAAAATGGGAGAAAATAGAGTTCCAGTTCATAATGGAACAAGGTTTCCTAATGATTTTGAACATGAGTTTGTACTAGAGAGAAGACAGATTCCCAAGGAAAGGTATCTTAGACCTTACCCAAGATCAGTTCAAAGCATTCATGTAGGAAGCAATTATCCTAGAAAAGATTTTAGGAAGGAATTTCCTCCTGGAAGGAGCTTTGGAAGAGGGAAAGCTATGTTTCCTCATTTTGTTCAACAAGGACAAGTTAGATTGGTGCAGAACAGTCAAATAAAGTTGATGGAGAAATAAAAGAGAAATACCCCAGGTTTGATAGAAAGAAAGATGAATCTGAGGGAGAGTCATCACATCAAGGAAGTTCTGACTTACCTGATGAGGTGTCAGTCAATTATGTTTTGCCTAATGCATTCTTAGCTTATAGGAAACATGATTCTTCAGATGAAGTAAGTGGGATAGAAGAAGTGTCAATAGAGCCAATGTCATCCCTAACCCTAGAGGATGAAGAAGATTGGATTTCAGAAGCGAATGTTGTTGAAGAAGAATCAAATAGTACAAGTGGTGAGTCAGGTCATCCAAATATGATTATAGTGGAAAGTAAGCAAAGGAAAGTGTCTTTTGTTAAGCCACCAACTGAACTTACTCAACATCTGAGACCATTATACATTTCTGCTGTAATGAATAGACTCCATGTGAAAAAGATTTTAGTGGACAATGGAGCTGCTGTAAATGTGATTCCTCATAGGATACTGTCAAAGTTGAAAGCTGAAAGTACAAAGCTACTGCCTTCAGACATAGTTATTTCTGGACTTGATGGTGGTGCTACAAGGGCTAAAGGTATCTTACCAGTAAACTTACAAGTTGGAGAGGTAAGTTCAGTTACTGCTTTCTTTGTTATTAGTTCTTCAACTACTTATAATGCATTATTAGGTAGAGATTGGATTCATTCTAATAGTGCAATTCCAGCATCATTACATCAGATAGTTTTATTGTGGAAAGAAAATGGAGAAATTGAGATTGTTCAAGCAGATAACAAGCCATTTGTGGTGAGTGCTAGTTGTTTGGATGCTCAACTTTATTCCAACACATATGGTCCTCTGAGAATTGAAGAAAGCCTGGATGGGGAAGCACCAAAGGCTACTTCATTGATTGATATAAAGAGTGGAGTAAGTTATCTGTGGAAGCTATTTTAAACTCGGTGAGAACTTCATCAGTAGTCATAGAAGAGATTGTTGATGATGAATAAAGACATTTCATTTGTGATAAAAGAGACTCTGAAGAAAGTTCAGGGTTATTCAATTGAAAAAAGTTTGTTCCAAGTTGAAACTGAAGAAAATGCAAAGTCAGTTTGCATTGTAGATAGTCAAGTTTCTTTGTCAGAAGAAAGAGAAAAAGAGGAAGTACAAGTTATAGTACAAGATCCTTTGATAGAAGTGAACTTGGGGGCAGATTCTGGTGAATCGAAACCTACCTTTGTAAGTTCATTCTTATCCGAATTTCAACAAAAGCAGTTAGTAAATTTGTTAATTAAATTTAAAGATTGTTTTGCCTGGGATTATATTGATATGCCTGGACTAAGTAGGGACCTAGTGGAACACAGGCTAACTATCAAGGCTAATGTGAAACCTCACAAACAACCAGCTAGAAGAGTAGCACCTGATATTTACCCTAAAATGAAAGAGGAAATAGAAAGGTTGTTGAAAGCTGGGTTCATTAGGCCTGCTAGATATGTTGAATGGCTCTCTAATATATTCCCAATAACGAAGAAAAATGGAAAACTTAGAGTGTGCATTGATTTTAGAAACTTAAACAATGCTTCACCTAAAGATGAATATCCTATGTCAATAGCATATATTTTAATTGATTCTGCTGTTGGGAATGGTGTTATGTCATTTTTAGATGGATACTCTGGGAATAATCAGATATTCATAGCTGAAGAAGATATTTCAAAAATTGCATTTAGGTGTCCAGGTTCTTTAGGGACTTATGAATGGATTGTAATGCCATTCGGGTTAAAAAATATAGGAGCCACATATCAAGGGGCTATGAATGCTATTTTTCATGATATGATTGGAAAATATGTAGAAGTCTATATAGATGACATTGTAGTCAATGCTACTGATTTTGATGAACATCTTAATAGACTTGAAATGCTATTGAACAGAACTAGATTAAGGGGCTTGAAATTGAATCCTTTGAAATGTGCATTTGGAGTTCAAGCTAGTCATTTCCTAGGCTTTTTAGTTCATAGGAAAGGGATAGAAATTGATAAAAACAGAACTAAAGCAATTTTGGATGCAAAAGCTCCAACAAATAAGAAAGAGTTGCAAAGTTTTCTTGGACAAATCAATTACTTACGCAGGTTTATCTCTAATTGTGCAGGAAAGTTATATGTTTTTACTCCATTGTTGAGACTCAAATCAGAGGATAATTTTCTCTGGAATGATGAACATCAAGTGGCTTTTGAGGAAATCAAAAAATACTTGATAAATCCACCTGTGTTTTGAACGTAAATAAGATAAGTTGACGTTCATCTCTAAGGCGGGTTTCTGCTGAGAACGGAATAGTGTTCGTGCCCAAACGAGTAACTTCCTCCGGATTATCGGCTTTCATCAATGTGAAAGGATGACCAGATTCAAGTGTTGAATAAGGAAAAAGGGCATCCCCTATTTTGGTCCAAGGAAGCAGTTGGCGCCAATGATGCAGAGAAATCACTTGGTGCATTGTTAGCACTAGATTTAATTGAAGGAAAAGAACAAGTTGTATACTATTTAAGTAGAAATATGATAGATGCTGAGCTGAGATAATCAGCCATTAAAAAATTATGTTTGACAGTATATTTTGCATGCATGAAGTTAAGACATTACTTGCTCAATGAACAAGTAGACTTAATTTGAATATATGTTAAACAAACCTGTGATGGGAAACAGGATCGGAAAATGGGTTCTGGCTTTATCAGAATTTTCTTTAAATTTTGTTCCTCAAAAGGCTGTGAAAGGTCAAGCATTAGCTGATTTCTTGGTTGATTATCCTTGTCAAATGACATTACCTGAGTTGTATGAAGTCTTGATAGTTGAGCCTATTCCATGGATTCTGGAATTTGATAGTTCAAAGACTGAATTGGGGGTAGGAGCTGGAGTAGTTTTAACTTCTCCATCAGGAAAAGTATTTAAGTTTTCCTTTTCCTTGTTATTCAAATGCTCAAATAATCAAGTTGAATATGAAGCCTTAATTGCTGGATTAGAATTATTGACTAAGCTTAAAGCTTATTCAGTGTTAATTGAAGGAGATTCACAACTAGTTATTGGACAGTTGTCTGGTATATATCAGTGTATTAGTCCAGTAATGCGATCTTACTATAAAATAGCTCAAAACTTGTTAAGTCAATTCGATGAGATCAAGTTTGAGTTTGTTTATAGGGAAGAAAATTCTTTAGCAAATGAGTTAGCACAAGTTGGATCAGGATATAGGAAAACAGACTTAATTGAGTTCAGACCTCATCCATTAGATTCTGTGCTAACCAGAACTTGTGAAGAAAATCAAGTTTGTGAAATAACAATATCAACAAGTTCAGAGGATAGGAGAACACCCATTAAACAATATTTGGAAAAACACGATGGTAATACCGATCAGATAATCAAAGTAAGAGCTATGCAATATTGTTTAGTAAATGGTGAATTGTTCAAAAGAGGGACTTATGGAGTTCTTTTAAAGGGTATAGATGATAAAGAATCAATGAAAGTAATAGGAGAAGTTCATGAAGGAATGTGTGGGTCACACCAAGTTGGAAAAAAAATGATTTGGCTAGTGAAGAGGTATGGTTATTATTAGCCAACTTTGGGAAAAGATTGTCATAGATATGCAAAAGGATGTCAAGCTTGTCAAAAACATGGACCTATTCAAAGAGTTCCTGCTTCAGAGATGAAGTATATTTTGAAATGCTGGCCTTTCAGAGGCTGGGCAATAGATATTATTGGTGCAGTCACGCCAAAGCCTACTAATTCAAATAAGTTTATACTAGTAGCCACTGATTATTTCACAAAATGGACTGAAGCAACATCTTATAAGTCAATAAATACAGATGATGTGATAGAATTCATAAAAAACAAAATTTTATTTAGATTTGGAATACCAGAAACAATCACCACAGATCAGGCAAAGGTTTTGGAGATATTCTAAAAGATTATTTCTCTATATTTGATATTAAGTTGGTACATTCAACACCATACTTTGCTCAGGCCAATGGTCAAGTTGAATAATCAAATAAGATCATAAAGCAAATTTTGGAGAAAATGATTATAGATGAACCAAATAAATGGCCAGAATTATTGCTAGAGACTCTATGGGCTTTTAGAACATCTAAAAGGACAGTAACAGGCACAACACCTTATATTTTAGTTTATGGACATGATGCTGTGTTACCAGTTGAGATAAACGTAAAGTCTTTGAGAGTTCAGATTCAAAATGAACTGCTACCAGAGGAGTATGTAGAATTAATGCATTTAGAAAAGTTAGATTTGGATGAAACAAGGATTCAAGCTTTTGAAAATATGTAAAAACAGAAATTACAAGTTGCTAAAGCATATAATAAAAATTTGAAACCTAAGTCATTTAAAAATGGCGATTTGGTTTGGAAAACAGTATTGCCATTAGGGGTTAATGATCCTGAATATGGTAAGTGGTCTCCTAATTGGGAAGGTCCTTTTCAAGTCAATAAGGTATTAGGAGGAAACACTTATCATTTACAGGACTTTGATGGAATTGATCACCCTAGAAACATAAATGGAAAGTATCTTAAGTTGTATGTCCTTAGTGTATGGAATAACTTTGGAGAAGAATAAATGTGAATAATAGTTGGCTTACAAGAAATTTGTAGTCAAATAACTCATATATATAAGAAGGAAACATACAAGAAAGTTGTAGTTTCAACAAGTTCCAAGTTAACAGAACATAGAATTTCTTACATGAACAAAAGGAAATGTTACACAAAATAAAGAAATTCTAGATTAGAGAAAGTCTATCAGGTTAAGTGAGGCACTATAACAGTCATATCTCTTTCATCCAATTCTTCTTCCTCAATCATCATCTCCTGTCATTTAGTTCAAAGCTAAATTTAGCAGATAAGATTAATGAATTGAGTGTTGAGAGATAAAAGGATGTTAAACTAATAGCTCAGTGTCAGAATCAGAATGCTCTGGAGTATGAGGACTTTGTGGTTCAGGTTCTTCAGGAAGATCAAACATGGGATGTTGTGAAGGACTTCCAACTTTTAAGATAAAGTTTGTCATAGGGACAACATGATTGTTCAGATTTGTATCTTCCATTAGGGCAAGGGATGTAGTGTTCTGAATACATATGAGTGAACCACATGTTTAATTCAATATAATATATTTCTGAATTATCAAATAAAAGAGTAATGATCATTTACAACTGTAATCAAGCAGTTGGAAAGCACTTGCTCAATAGATTGCCTTTTTAAGAAAGAAAATAATGTCCTTTTTATGCAAGATGTCATTAATGCATTGAGAAAACGGATTACATCCATTTCCCATGGTTCCTTGATATTTTCAAGTGGAGAGAATCCAGAATTGGCAGTGAAGAAGCTTGGAACAGGAATTCCTTGTTGCATTCCAAATTGCCTTAGAGCAAACTGAGGGGAATAGGTAACAGAGAAAAGGAAAGGAGGTAATATTCCATGTCTATGGCGACTTATTAAGCTTCTGGGACTTAAATAAGAGGTCCAAGAATCAAGGAAGGAAAAGAAATATGGATGGTTATCATCAAATTGCTTATTAGCAGAGATGAAAAGAGGTTTGAACTTATCAATGAGATGCTCATAGGGAATGAAAAAATCAGAAGTAGTGGGTTTGAAAGTATATAAGTACTTAATGACACCAGTGAAGGAAGGAAAAGCAGGATAAGCAAACAAATGACCCCTCAAGGTTTGGCTATCAAAAACAAGAGAAGGAAGCCTGTAATGCTGGTTTGACTGATGAAAATACAGAGTAAACCATACTTGGAATAGCCACATTGGACCGTCACACATAGTTATACCCCTACCCATCCTATCAACTAGGGTGTTCATACCCTTATAAGCATATGCTAGGATCAATAGAGGGAGATCTACTATTTTTCCTTGAGCTAATAATTCAGCCAAAGGAACAAAATTAGAACATGATTGAATTGGAATGCAGAAAATAAACTTGCATAACCAATACAATAGAAATGCAACATGTTCAAATTCTCCTATCTCAGTTTCTGAAACACAGAATTGGCGTTTGAAAGAACGAAAAGAGTGATAAAATGTCCTCAAAGGAAAGCTTGAAGTAGAAGGATTGAAAAAATCTTGATGGCCGGATTCAAATGAAGAATTCTTGAAACCAGTCAATACTACAACATCTCTAATGGTTAGGGTCATCCAACCAAAAGGAAAAATAGAAAGATTGTAGTGAGGTGACCAAAAAAGAGGCAAAGTTGCAAGGATGTGGTGATCAGGCTTAGGAATTGAATTACATAACTCAAGCATAGAAAGAATTCCTAATTTGCACCAAGAAGCTGAAAAATGGGGATAAAGTTTGAGGTACCATTATTTGAAGTCGCTATCAAAGAATGACGATTCTTGAATTGGGAAGTCGTGAGGGTCTCCACAAAATGTATCAAGAATTGCTACGTCTGGAGTATGCATCAAGATGTCTTGATTTTGAGGCAATGGCAACCATGTCTCCATAGAATTTTTGTTTGGAGAAGTCAGTCCTCATGTAGTAATCCCATCAAGACGTGACATGCAAGGCAAGAAACCTCTCATTGATTGAATTCTGAGGCTAGGATAAGGGTAGAATTCGGAGTTTCTAATGATCGGATTAAGAAGTGAAGCAGCCATGATTATGGATCGAGTTTTTCTTGTTTTCTCTTTTATTCAAAGAAATGGAAAATGAAGTGATTATTCCTTCAATAACAGAAAAGGAGTGGATTTAATAGGAAACCACGTTCAAAGAAGTTTTGAATTAGTGGGAAGTTAATGGAATCAAGGACATTAACTGACAATTAAAGGAAGTTTAAGGGTTTAGAGCCGTTGTTAGATTGGGAAAGTGAACTTTCAAACGGACAAGAAAATTTAAGTAGTAATAAATCAAATAATGATGTAATAAATCGATATTTGATTTGGGGGCAATTGTTGGGGTGCAAAATTAATACTAGGATCGGGCCTAGTGATTTTGGGCTTAAGGGGATTAAGACAAGAAAATACTTGGGCTTGAGTTAATTATTTTTGGGCCTAAAGAGTGTTTAAGCCTAGAAGAATTAATTAGGATGGTTAATGGTGGTTAAAATTGGTTAATTAAGTGAATTAGTGGCCGGTTATTTCCACTTAAAATGTGGACAAGTTAAATGCAATTCACATGTATAATTAAATTCGGATGAGTGGTTAATTAACCACTAATTTGGACATTATAAATAAGAGTTTTTCTTATGAAGAAAGGGTTGGCAAATTAATCAATGACAAGAAGTTAAATTATCATCATAGTTGGCTAGATTTGTAGGAGTAACCCTTAAAATTAGTGTAACCTTATAACTTAGGAGTAGTTCTTTAACTTAGCATTTTCCTTGATCACTTGTAACCAAGCAATCCGAGATATTCGAATCTCATTTCCTTGTATTTTCTAGTGTCCTTAATAAAATCTCTTGTTTCAAAGAACCTTATAATTTGGTATTTTTGATTGAAATTCCCCACCCTTGCATATAAGAAACAAGGGTGAGAACCCTTAATTCTAACCGATCAAACAAATACATACATCTCAAAGGGACTAGAGGATTTGAGTGAGGCACGTGCCCCATACTACATCAGTCCCTACCTGGCCTTAGAGATGGGGTAGCGGTAGCCACCCCTGTTCCTAAACTTTTATGTAGAGAGAGAGAGAGAGAGAGAGAAATTGGTAAGAAAAAGAACAATAGTTGCATTAAATATTAAAATATTTGGTTACAATTATATTATTATACCTACTATTAATCTTATGAGCAAGGCCCTCATTGAGCGCCACATGGCGTTTGGTTTCTTTGACAAGTGTCAATTATTAATTTCCTAATACTTTGTTTATTATGTTTGTATTCATTCAATATTTAATTTTTTCTGTATTATTAGTATATTAGCATATTAAATTTCAAATGTGAATAAAGTAATTATAGTTTGGGAAAATTAAAAGTGGTTCATCCCCTTTCCTCTGCTGTTCAATGAATATCAAGAATAATATTATAGACCAAATTAATTAGAGGAGAGAAATGAAAAATATTTTTTTTTACCAAAACAATTCTATAAAATAAATTATAAATTAAATATAAATTTCATTTTTAACTTAGTTTTCTTAAAAGGATTTATAAAATAAAACAACCGCACGTGAAACGCGACCAGAAAGTTCTAATTATAATCGTTACATAAATAAAATTATTATATATATTAAAAACAACATCAAATATATGTAATACAACCAAGTAATCATAAGAAGCATGGCGACTTAATTGCTTTCAATCCTAGTCATCTTGAAGCCATTGTCACATCAATAGATTTGCTATACTGGCTTCTTCTTTTTTTTTTTAGTGAAAATAAATAAAATACATACATATTTCTCTTCGCGAAGGGATCATTCCCTGTCAATCAAACAATAAAGTCTCAATATGGATATCATCAAAATTTAAAGAAGATTGGTCCATCTCTCGTTCATGATCTATTATTTGGTCGATCTCTTCAAAATCTTTCGTAAACACTAGTCGCACACTTCTTCACCCTGGAATGCACCCCAAAAATTTTGAATAAAACCTCAATTTCTAGACCTTCCTCCGTGCTTGATGAAATCTCAACTTGTTTCAACTTGTCACGAGGCCAATAATGTAGCCAAAGGTGGTCTTCAGTCACCCTGCTAGATTTCCCTGCTAAATGATAGTACAAATTATCAATTTCTCGTGAATTCTTAACATCAATGATAGTTCTACAGGAAATGTTCTCCACCATGTTGTTGCAGTTAGGGCAAATAAAATACGAAATTGGGTCCATCCTCCTTGGACTATCTTTTAGGTCAGTGAGAAAAACACAACAAAATGCAAATCCCATGAATTGGTTGTTTTCAAGCAAATTGGGAGGCAATAGAATCTTTATTGAATTTGAAGAATCAATCCTTTGATGGCTAAACCATCGTGGGATTTCATTTCCTGGTATGAAAATGTCATGTTCTATTCTTGCATTTGCGGTTACCTACAAAATTCAAAAACCAAAAATAAGAAACAGATAAACAATTTGACTTAATGTCCTTTTTTTTGCCCCCAAACTCGCACGATTTGTACATTTGCCCTTTGGAGTTTGGACTTCAATTTTGGACATTTTGCCATATGAACTCTCAATTTGGAATCTTGTTAGTCCCTCTCAAACGATGCTGTCAGGCCGCTAATGTAACATTGCCACGTCAGACCAAACTGCTAGCGTGGCATTGCCACGTTAGCTGCGTGATGACACCATTACGCCTACCAGAGGGATTAACAGGACTCCAAATTGAGAGTTTATGGGGCAAAAATGTCTAAAAATGAAGTGCACGGGTAAAATGTCTAAACCGTACAAGTTCAAGGGGCAAAAAGGGCATTAAGCCAAAGAATAATTGGATAAGGGAAGACAAATTAAGTAACATATATAAGTTCAGAGAAATACTAACCTTAAGATGCCTTTTCAACATTGCTACTACATTGTTATTTTCTGCTTTGAAGCAGTTAAAACCACAGAAATATTGTTGAATCGTTGAATTGTAAGCTGTTGATGAAGTTTCAATTACTTCCAATGAAGAACAACCATCTAACCATAACTTTGAAACACTTGTTGGAAGCTCAGGCAATGATTTAAGTCTCTTGCAATCAGCCAACTTGAGAACTGTAAGCTTGGAAAGTTGATTAAAAGTTGCAGGCAAGGAGGTGAAATTGTTATTACAAAGAATTAGAGTTTCCATTGTGGATAAGCAGCCAATATCACTAGGAATAGTCCCATCACCAAGATTGCAGTCACTTAAATTTAGCTCTTTCAAAGACCTCAATCCTGACAAAGAAGTGGGTAATGAAAGAGCCTTCGAATTCGGACTAACCCTTTGGTTTACCTTGGACAAAAATGGCCAGTGGTGTTGTATTTTCGAAGGCGATCCATTGCATCCTTGTAAAGATAGAACTTTAAGATTGTTCATATGGAAAATAAATGAAGGTAGTGTTCTAATGGAAGTTTCACTCAAATCAAGCTCCTCCAATACTTCTACTAGCTGCAAATTCTCTGGCAAATTTTCAACTTTAGAACATCCAGAGAGATTAAGAGTTTTTAGGCATTTGCACCCATTTATGCTGTTAGGGAGACTAAAAAGGTTGCTGCAATCTTTCAGATTTAACAAAACAAGATTCCTGAGATTTCCAATTGAGGATGGAAGTTCTTTTATGCCAGTTCCATCTAAATAAAGCTCCACTAAGCCTTTCATTTCCCCTATATTCTCTGGAATCCTTTCAACATTTGAGCAACCTGAAAGAATCAATGTTTCAAGAGATTCTGTCCCAAGTTTGGTTGGCAAATTCCTCAGATTTCTGCAGTTTCTTAAATTCAAAACTTTAAGCCTCTGTAGAAACCCCATGGTTGGATGAACATTAACTATTCGGGTTCCTTCCAAAACCAAAGTTTCTAGATTTGGGGTCCTGCTAAAGTCTGGAGTCTTGGTCAAATTTTGGGACCCTTTAACATCGACCAATTTTAACTTGCGCATAAACTGTTCATTGGAAATAATAACAAGAGAAAAGAAAAGACAGAACGTTCATTGCCATTTTCGTTAAAGAGCAATCATAAGAAAATAGAAATCCAAAATAAAGTATATGTAATTCTTACTCTGTCTCCCTTCCATAGATTTTCAATGCGGCTAAAAGGTAGGAGAAGTGCAACAAGGTTTTCGGGTTGGAAGCTTGAAGGCAAGGATTTAAAAGGATAGCCATGCCACTCAAAAAGCCTCAACTCGCTCGATAGATATTTGATATCACCAAAATGTGGGTGATTGAAGACTCTGAGCAATCTTAGCCTTTTCATCTTCAAGAAGGCATCACCAGTCAAGTTGTTTAGTTCCCTAATAACCAATGGCCAAAATACAAAGCAGCTTCATTATTATACAGTAAAATTTTAGCAACCATAATTCTATTAGGAATTTAAATGAGTCAGTTGATCAATGTGCACACATATAAACAGACATGAATATATTTTTCTTATTGCTAAATCACATCCATTTTGCCCCCTAAACCTGTAGTCTTTGGACATTTTACCCCTTAAAGTATTATTGTGGGTATTTTGTATCATGAACTTTTTTTTAAACTTTGTTGCCCCTCCGTCAACTAAGTAACTAATGTCGATCGCTAACGTGTCAAAGTCCACATCAACATCGAATGGCAAGTGGACTTGACACGTGTAATTTTGTCAACAAAATTTTAAAAGTTTAGGTGGTAAAATGATCATTTTTTAAAATTTAGAACACAAAATGACAGGATTTTAAAATTTCATGTGTCACTAGTATCACACGTAGCAAGTCCACGTGTCCCTTGGTGCTGAAGCAAGGGATCCTTAGAATAATATTTTAGGGAGTCCAAGATTATACTTTAAGGGGAAAAATATAATAAAAACCATATACTAGTTTTAAGAGGAAAAACTGCCATTTAGCCTTTTCTTACCCTTTGCTATCAATGACAATGCCTTCTACCGCTTCCGTAGCCTGAAATTAAGAGTACAAATACATGAGAGGATGATCAAAGTATAAAATATCGGTTGCATCAATCGTCAACAAGCTACATTAAAGAGAATTTGGTCTCATATTGACAAATAAGTTCATGATTTTACCATTAAACTATGGTAAATGTTTAGTAAAATCACCATATATACTTTATAGGAGTATTGAATATACAGTGACTTACAGTTTGGTCTGTCAGCACATGATGTACATCCCATTCCTCCCACAATCTAGATTGTTTTCCAGGTACGTTCATCAGGAGATTGCTGCCTAACAATTTTTCTTCCCATCTCTTGTAGCAAGTCATGCATCCTTATAGTATCGAATTCATCGATTCTGACTAGAGATTTCTTAATGAGAACATCAATTCCAATATCTGGGAAAAAATTGCAACCATCCAGTATTTTCAATACAAAATCTTTCTTCTCCCCTTTGAAGAAACATGCAATATCTAGAAATATATTCTTCTCTGTTTCTTCTAATCCATCAAAGCTTATTTGAAGCCTGTCGAGTATTTCCTTGTTAGAATCTCTTTTGAGTCTCTCAATTGTGCTTCTCCATTGGGTTGCATCTCTACCACACAAAAAAGAACCCAAAACTTCGAGAGCCAATGGAAGGCCACCAGAATAATTTACAACAAGTTTAGAAAGCTCAATAAAATCATTTTCGGGTGAAGTAGTTTTGAAAGCTTTCAAACTAAAGAGATGAAGTGCTTCTTTGGCATTCAATGCTTCAGGCTTATACACATAATCAACTCCATAGATTTGCAACAAATGTTCATCTCTTGCTGTTATGATGATTCTGCTTCCTAACCCGAACCAAGCACGGCTTCCAACCAAACATTTTAAATGTTGCATGTTATCGACATCATCGATAACAATAAGAACCTTTTTGTTTGATAACCTATGACTTATAATGTCAGTTCCTTGATGAACATCGAAGAAATTGATATCATCTTGCAATAAAATCTGCGAAAGAAGTTGTTTCTGTAAACAAACAAGTCCGCCTTTCTCTGCAACTTCCCGAACATCAGCAAGAAAGCTTTTGCTTTCGAAATGAGTTGAAATTTGGGTATAAGCGAATCTTGCAAGAGTTGTTTTGCCTATTCCACCCATCCCACAAATCCCAATCACACGAACACGATCATCTTCATCCCCCATGTCTAGTTTGCAGTGCAACTCTTCAAAACGTGAATTAATCCCAATCATGTCATTGGAAGCACTTGAAAATGTTTGACATAACTTCGTTGATATCTTTTTAATGATTTCTTCAATAAACTCTGATTCATGCCTATGAAATATATAGTGAAAGAATAATTAGAAGGGGAAAGCTATAAGTACTCATGACTTGCACTCAAGAATAGTATTTACACTTTTTTTACTTTAAATTTGCATGTCTCCAAACAACTAAAATATATATTCTTGTATCTAAACACCTACCGGGTTTTTTTTTCCTAGAAAAATTATGAGTACTAGACATTTGCCCTAAAGAATAGTATTTATACTTTTTACCTTAAATTTGCATGTCTCCAAACACCTAAAGAATATATTCTTGTATCCAAACACCGAAATATCACTTATACAATTTATTTAGTGTAGTAAGTTAGTACCTGTAGTCTCTCTTTTTCTTTTTCTTTTTTTTGTCAATTATTTATTTTTTAAGGAAAGGTCATTGTTAAATAAAGTACCTTTATTAGTATCCAATTAAAGTCTAATTGCTCAAATTAGTGTCAAACCGTTACAGCCCTCTCATTTATGTAGAGCTGGCAATTGAGCAGGTTTGGGTTTGGGCACTTCGGGTTCAAGCTTATTCGGGTTCGGGTATTTTTGGGTTCGGGCTATGTCAGGTTCGGTCTCAGTTCGGACTCGGATTCGATTCGATATTCAGAATCCGATTTGGATCCGCATTATCCCAGTTTAAGTGCAAGCTCTTTTTAAAGATTTTTTAAACAAAAATGATTGTTTTATCTTTTATATTTTTATATTATAAGTTTATTGATAATAATATAATATAACATAGTAACTATCAGTATATATATATTAAAATTGAATAATTGTTAAAAATTACTAACAAAATGATTAATAACGATTAACGAAAGATCGATCTCATTCTCAGAGACATTCAGAGAGTCCCGAAAACTTGACCACTCATTGAAAAATGAAAGCCCTTCTTCGGAAGGACTATGGTAAAATTCACCGACTATATATTAAGTAGTGGTGGTAGAGTTATCACCAAATGGAGAAGTAGTCTAACGATCCTACAAATGCAGAAATATTGATTACACTCGAAATTGGTTATATGAATATGAGGGAATAACTTAATGCTTTATATCATTTTAATTGAATATTTTATTTATCATTTCTTAATGATATATTATTATATTGTTGCAGAAAAAGTAAACACTAAAGATAATTGGGGGAGAAAAATTAAGTGAATCAAGATACAATAGTTTTATTTGATATTAAAAGGAAATATGATTTTTCTAAATAATAAAATCTTTTATTTTATAAATAATTATTGAATTCAAATTATTTCGGATTCGAATTGGGTTCAGGTAATTTCGAGTTCGAGCGGGTTCGGGACGTTGACTTTTTTGGTCAACTCAGGTTTGGTCGGATTCGAACGGGTTTCGAGTTTCGAGTTCATTTTGCCCATCTCTACATTTATGGAACCAAACCTTCTAATTAACAAATGGGTTAATTAACATATAATATATATACTTACTTAATATAATTTTCATCCCCTAAGAAATTTGCTAAAAGATCCAATCGAATTTTTCATGAGAATCGAGATAACTACGCAATTTTAGTCCATTTTCATTTTAACCCCTAGCAAAATTACTAACATATCCAATTCCATTCAAATTTCAAACTCCAAACACATGTACAACCTAAAGGGGTGCATGGGCCATTTGGTTGAACTTTCCCATTGAAAATATATTCTTAATTGAACATGTATTAATTTTTTAAAAAAATTATATTACACTATACTATATATTCATAAAACTTATAATATAGCTCTCCAAAGAAAATAAAACTTATAATATAGATTGAAATTTCGATATTGCATAGCCAAGAATAAGATGGTTACCTATCATTGAGATGCCATCCTTTTATGTTGGCCACTTGAGTTAAAGCAATTCGCCACCTCTGCGTCTTTTCTTTGTTCTCCTTGAGATTTTCTTCATGCCTAGTCAATGCCTCTCCAACTTTTCCTGTCTGTTTTCTTAACTCAGAAGGGTCAACACCATAGAAAATTGGGAAAACTTTATGT
>AWWV01012496.1:0-17952 GCA_001974805.1 Corchorus capsularis
GCACCATGATTCTTGGATTGCTTTAAAGAGCTCCGGCGCAATGGCTTCGCCTGCCTCAAGCTTATCATCATCTCTAAATGTAATGATCCCTCTCCTTTTCAAAGCCTCGTATAAATGATCCGTAAAGTTCTTGCGCGTATCTTCACCTCTAAAACTCAAGAAAAGATCGTATTTCCCTCGAGAATTAGAGGTGGAAGAAGAATATGATGTTGTGGAGGAGGAAGATATAATCATAGGTAAGAAGAAGAAAAATACTAAAGATTAACAAGAAGAGGGTAAGGAATATATTTGAATAAATTGCTAAGATTTTTATGAGAAAATAGCGAATTTCTATAACTGGTAAAGTTAAGAAATGAAGGTAATTGATTAGGAGCAAATGGGCTGGAGAATTACTTGAGAAAAATGATGGACCCATTCAACCAGTATACCTACAAATAATTTCGTTTACCAATCTTAAAATATTTGTAGCTTGCCTAAGTTTGATGTCAACTGAATAGAATTTTATCGCTAAAATAATTCAGCAATGATATGAATTATACTATAAATTATTATTAGGCTTGATGGCAAAATCCGCCCCTGAACTTTATATAACATCAAATAAGTCTTCGAACTTCAATTTTGGCCAAATAAGCCCCTGTATTCCTAATTTTGGCCAAATTAACCTTTCTTGCAAACGGTTCTCTAACACCTCCGTTAAATGGTGCCGTGTCAGCACGTGGCCAAAAAAATGTCATGTCACCAAAAGGTAAAATTTATAAAAAAAATTTTAAAATAAAAAAATTAAGATTAAAGGAATTAGTTTTTATTATTTTAATTTTTTTTTAAAAAAAAACTTCAAAAGATTTACCTTTTGCTGGCATTTTTCGGTCACGTGGCGTACGTGCATACATGACACTATTTAACAGAAGTGAACCGTTTGTAAAGGGGCTAATTTGGCCAAATTTGGAAATTCAAGAGCTTATTTGACCCAAATTGAAGTTTAGGGGCCTTTTTTGCCATTAAGTCAATATCTTAATATTATAATTATTGTCGGTATAGACTAATATAACGTATATTAAGGTTAAGGTTGGCAAGATCCTAACAGTGATGACAACTGCATCTATATAAAGATGGAGACATAATATATTCTTATCAAATCTATTAAATAATACGGCCTTTTATTAAATTTATTTATATATTAAATTAACTAATTTTCCTTCCTCTAGCCGCCCCACTCTTTTTTCCTCTCCCCAAGTTCTTTAGTTTTCTTCCAAGTTTTTTTTATACTCCTCCTCTTGATCATTCAAGGGGAGGAGAAGATTGATTTTATTGTTTTCTTTCCTTTGTTCAGAATAATCTCCTCAGATCTATAGATTTGTTTGTTTAGATGAGTTTTTTGAGTTAGTTTGTTGAGTTTGAGTCAATCAGTTAGTCACACTCAATTAGTGTGTCTCCGAGTTTACATAGATTGATGACAATTTATCTTAGTTTTGATATGATTTTACTTTACGATCTATGGGTTAATCAAGGAGGTTCTCGAATCACTCACCGTTATGTCGCATTTGAAAGTTTTTTGTTGATTAAATTACACTGAAACGAGAGCGAAGAAGTGTCGCACGTGTTAGAAACTTATGAAAAATGTTTGAGACTCCAAATCATCAAGATGGCTCGGGTCGTGAAGCGAGATCAAGATCTAAATGCAAAGGATGAATATTTTTTCAACCTATTTTATTTTCTAGTTACTATTTTGTAATTTCATTTTTATAAATGAAAAATACAGTAGTTTTCTTTTTTTTGAAAAAAAAAAAACTAATTTTCCTTCCTCTTACTTGATATATGCTTGCTCGGTCACTACTCACTACAATTAAGAGTTTAACCGCATCCAAATTAAAGTAGGTAGATTAACTAGATTACTAAATACCGCCCCCCTTTAGACTATTTTACCCTTTACTTTATTTTCCTTCAAACTTTTCAATTCTCTCAAATTCTCTTAACCTTCAAACTTTCAAATCTCAATCATTCAACTAAAATAACATCAAAACTCATGGACAAAGGTTTTTTAGAAAAAGAAAAAAAAAGGCCAAAATAATCATATAAAATAATAGGAAAAATTCAAATTTTCAATTAGCTTTACAATTACTTTTTTTAAAAAATAAAAAAAAATTGGGGCCGAAATAATCACGTAAAATAATAATAGCTAATTTTTAAAAATAATAACTAATTACTAATTTTTTTAAAAAAAGTAAAAAAATATGCGTGTCGCGACCAGGCGCGACCAAGCCATGGCTCGGCTGCGTGCAGCTTGCGACAGAGCCACGGCTTGAATGCAAGCCGTGTGCGTCCGAGACGCGCCTTGGTCGCGAGCCCCGCGCGACCAGGCTTGATTTTGGTCCCTTTTTTTTTTTTGCCTTTTAAAAAAAATATCATACTTTTAATCCGAAAAACCTTTGTCCACCCCGGACGTTACTTCTCCATGAGTTTTGATGTTGTTTTACTTGAATGATTGAGGTTTGAAAATTTGAAGATTGAGAGAATTCGAGAGAATTAAAAATTTTGAAATTTGAAGGAAAATAAATCAAAGGGCAAAATAGCCCAAGGGGGGAGCGGTGGGTAGTAAAAGGAGGCGGTATTTAGTAATAGTACCCTAGATTAATGTTGATTTTCATTTCCCAATAATTTAAGGCAAATTATACAATACACCGTCAATAGAGTTTAGCAGACTACACAAGCGGGTCCTGAAGGGTGACATATGTCTTCTAGGGATTAGATTGAAATATTTTAAACTTAATTAACTAAAAATTTGAACATGTGTCATATCCACAACCCACTTGTAGAGTCCAAAATTTACACCGCCAGTATATCGAATAATTACACATAATTTATTCACTAGGAATTTTCGTATACAGGTAGGATATATGCATTTGATATAATCTCTTTCCGTGCAAGGATGATCAAAAACCTTAATAAAGTAAAGTAGTTTGATTAATCCACATAAAAAATAAAGTAAATTTACAAACCGCGCTTGTTCTATATTTTGAATCCACATAAAATAAAATAAAGTAAATTTAGATTGAATAAAAAATCATTAAATTGCATTTTTAAATTGAGTGCCAAATCTGAAATCAATACTCCCTCTATCCCATATTTTAAGTCCATTTTAAACATATTACAAACATATTACAAAGTTAACTTCTATAAACTTTTATCTTCTACTTTCAATTTTGTCCCTATTCTCTCTCCTCTCACTAAGTCTCTCTCCTCCCACTTACTCTCTTATAGTCAATAGATAAATTAAATTCCAACTAATTTCTACTACCACTAACAAGGATAATTTAGATAACTTAGGTAAAAATTGCATTGAATTTTGAAAAGGGACTTATAATTTGGGACCAAAAAATTTCTAGAAGGGGACTTATAATATGGGACAGAAGGAGTACTTATTAGCTAGGATATATATGGTTCAAACACAAGTAGTTAGAGGTGGCAAAATGAACATGACCCAAGAAAAACATGCCCCAAAAACCCGAACCCGACCTGAACCCGAATGACTAAAAAAGTCAAATACCTGAACCCGCCCGAACCCGAACCCAAAAAAACCCGAACCTGAAAAAGTTCAAACCCGAAAAAATCAGAATCCGAAAAATCTGAAACCCGAAAAAACCCGAACCTAAACCTGAAAAAACCTGAATTCAATACTAATATTTGAAAATAAATAACAATTTCTGAAAAATTTCATCTATGGTGTATAGTTTTTTATATAAATATGTTTTAAAATGTAAACTAATAAATTACATATAAAATTTGAAAAGGCTTATGATATTATTCATCCGGGGAAAAAATTAGTACTGATCTGGCCAAAACTCAATCCGAGCCCAAACCCGAATTAACCTGAACCAAAATTGACCCGAACCCAAATCAACCTGACCCAAATTTAACCCGGACCCAAATCAGCCCGACCCAAATTTAACCCGAATCCGAAAACGACCTGAACCCGATAACCCGAACCCAACCTGACCCGCCCGATTGCCACCTCTACAAAGTAGTACTTTTGACCAGTTAAATTCTTCAATAATCCAAAAGCTTCAACACTACTAACAACTCTTGCTGCCGTGAGTTCAGTTCCTATTGATGTCTTATTTTCTCTATTCTCTCGAGTCCCTGATTCTCTCACCTTTAGGAAATAAAATCCACTATTTTTTTTTTTGACATTCAAATTAATCCGCGTTATTAAGAAACGGTAAATTAAAAGTAAAGACAAACAAAAAATTTAAGAACAACAACATTGAAATAAAAAATTTATTATTGGTGCCAAAAAAATAAAAATAAAAAATCTATTACCTACGATCGTTTGTTGAATCTTGAAATCCGTACTAATAAAGAAAAGGTTACAACAAAATTGCTGTCTAGTGTCTACAACATGAACATTCAAAAAAAAAAAAAAACATGCATTGGTATGATCTCTTGCAGAACATTCAAAAACTTTCTTTCTGGTGTAAGATGATGACAAGGTAAGTATTCTAGAATCATAATGTTGACCCTGTCAAGAATCGGACATCCCTTCTATAGATGATTAAAGGAAACATATTAGTAATTTTGTAGCAAAAAAAAGGACAATCTCATAGAAGAAATCACCACCAGATGCAAAATTTACTCCACCAAACTCAATCAGTCAATTTTTTTTCCACACCCGATAAGGTGTGACTAATTCGGATTTGACCCACGTCGCACACTGAACTTTGGGTGATTCTATCAACGGGGCACCTGCATACACAAAGGTCTCTAACAGATTAACCTTGTACAAGCAGCTTACCACTCGATCTAATCCCGCGTTGATAACCACTCAAATATTTCAACCATGGAGAATAGAGAGTATCATATCTCTAATCTCTTTGACAAACACACATACATGTTTTGACTGCTGTTTTGGTGCGATGAAGGAAAGTGTGTGAGAAATCTTATAGTCCCAAACTCCATATGAATACGATTGCCAATGTATTGCCGGTTGGAGAAGAGAAATTTTGAATTGCTATGAACAACGATCAAATGTAAGAATATGAAATACAAATTGTTGTATTCCAAAATTTATTTTGCAAGTAGAGAGAGAACCATGAAATGGCACTTGGAGTAGAAATTTTGAGGGCGTCTTCCATTGCAGAACGAATTCTTTCCACAAGGAACTGGTTTTTGAATATTGCCTACGTGCACTATATATAGGCCGATGGAGTGGCTAATTTTTCGGGAATTTCAACTTTTTTCTTATCTTTTTCCTTGTTTCTCATATAGTCCATAGAATATATATATTCTTTTCAATTTTGCCCTGCACATAATTATTACTTACAAAACAAAAAGAACCGCGTTTTCTTTAGTAATTTATTTCATATATATGTTTTATATATTGATATAAGAATAATTATCTCACTTCTTCATTTTTTTGAAGAAAAAAAAATTGTTATCTCATACATTGCCGATTTTAAAATGTTTGGAGGTAACCTAGCTAGGGTTGTTTAACTGATATTTATATATGTCCATTATATTACTTTCATTTCATTTTATATGTAAACTAAGAACATTAAGTCACTAAAGAAAAGAAAATATATTGAAGTACAAAAAATACATGGTTTTCAATTGTACGACAAAATACACATCATTTTTTTTTTTTCCGAAACGAAAAATACACATATCTACAAAGCAATTTTGAATAATAAAAAGGGGAGTTTTATCTTGAATAAGGGTGAACTTTGCTTGTATTTGCTTATGGAGGGCTTGATAGAAATTACTTCAAAATCTTGGAATTGAAAGTCATGCCTACAAGTATGACGGAATATATTGCAATAAATTATTAATATAAATCAGGAACTAAAGGCAAATAAATTTTATTAATATAAATCAGGTACTAAAGGCAAACAGTTGAGGTTGTTGCCCAAATATAGACATATCATTATTGCTAAAGATGCTAAAAATCATTTTTTTTTTATCTACAAATTTACCTTGTTTGAGCTGTGTTGACCCATTATGGGAGTGAAAATTTCTTAATAATAATTTTCTCTATTCACAAGACTGGACTAGAAATTCTACTTAAGAGGATTAAGTGTCAAACCACTTGAATCAACAATACAAATGGAGTTTTCTTTTGTCTTGTTTGGCTAGATTCCTCAATAGCATTAATTATGTAATCTTCTAATTAATTAAGTTATCCACTTGGATTTTCTGCATTTAATTGATCTTCTAATTAAATGCAGAAAATCCAAGTGGATTACATAATTAATTACTAGAAGATTACCTTTTTAATGCTATTTAGGAATCTAGCAAATAAGACAAAAGGGAAATCCATTTAGATTTTTTGCATCTTTAGCAATAATGATATGTCTATATTTGGATTAAATTTATATAAAGGCAGAAAATCCAAGTGGATTACATATAATTAATTAGAAGATTACATAATTTATGCTATCGAGGAATCTAGCGAAATAAGACAAAAGGAAAATACATTTGGATTTTTTGCATCTTTACCGGTAATTTCTATATTTGGGCAACAACCTCAACTATTTGCCTTACCTGATATATATACTCTGATCCATTTTAAGTGTCACAAATTAAATTTTGGTTTATTTCATAATAAGTGTCACACTTATAAAACCAATACAAGCTGTAGTTTTTTTACTATATATACCCCTAATTAACGGGGAGTTAGGGAGAGAGAAGATAAATGTAATTAATAAAAGGTAAGGGTGTTAGCTCATTTGAAATATTTTATTACTAAATTTAAGATGAGTTAATTATTGTCTTAATATGTGTGATATTCTTAGTGTGACACTTATTTTGGATTGGAGGGAGTATTATATATTATTTTTAGTTATCAGGGAAATTACTAAAAGGCCAAATTGAGGATTAATGTGGTGCCACATTTTGACTTCTTTTGGTCTTTTCTCACTTTTCGGATGACTAAAAAGTCCCTCTATGAGTTTCCCCTTCCTTTTCATGCTACCCTTTTTTGTAATTACTCATTTCCCTTCATTAATTACTTTTAATTAATGTTTCTCCCGCTTTTTCTTTTTTTCCTCTCATCAACTCAACTGCTGCTTCCTTTCAACTTTTCAGTGCTGATCAATCTTCAGGTTTGCCAAAAATCAAACATTTCATTACTCCCCTCTGTTTTCATCTTCACATCTCTTTCCTTTTTCTTCTCCTTCCGATCTCTTCATGACCATGGACAGTTCAATGTTTTTCCTATCTGAATTAAAACACTTTTTCTTCAATAAGACTATTATTATCCTATTAACACCATATTCTATTATATCTTTGCAATTTCTATTACTTACAAATAAAAGCATGTTCTTTGACCTTCTTAGTTTTGCATGTCTAAAAAGTTAGCTTACAAAGAGACAATATTAAAACTAATCCATTAAAATTGCATTTTTACTGGAACCTTCTATAATTCAATCAATTAATCAAGCATCACTTTAGAACAAAGAATGTTCGTGGTCCTTATATAATTTCAATCAGTTAATCAAGCACCACTCTTAAAACAAAAAAATGTCCGTAGCGCTAGCGCGGGCTAATATAACTTGTATATATTAATTTATTGCAATACATTCCAACATACTTGTAGAGGTGACTTTCAATTCCAATATTTTGAAGTACTTTTTATCAAGTCCTCCATAAGCAAATACAAGAAAACTTCACCTTTATTCAAGATAAATCTCCCCTTGTCATTATTCAAAAATTGCTTTTTAGATATGTGTATTTTTCGTTTCGGCCAATTGAAAACCACGTATTTTCCGTACTTAATCATATTTTCTTTTCTTTAAATGTTCTTAGTTTACGCATAAAATGAAATGAAAGTAAAATAATGGACATGTAAATATGATCACTTAAGCAATCCTACCTAGGTTACTTCCAAAACATTTTAAATAGACAATGTATGAGATAACGATTCTTTTTTTAATTTTTTAAATGAAGAAGTGAGATCATTATTCTCATCTCAATATATTAAACGTATATATATGAAATAAAATTTCTAAAGAAAACACGGTTCTTTATGTTCTGTAAGTAATAATTATGTGCAAGGGCAAAATTGAAAAGAATATATATATATATATATATATATATATATATACACACTAGTATTGGCACGTGCGTTGCACGTATGTTAACAAATTATAAAACATAGTAATGAAAATAATTATTTTTATTATTGATTTTCATGACACTTAATTGAAATTGTCACAAAATACCAGTAGGAATTTGTAAGAATTTAATATTTATATCATGAATTTAATTACTTTTAAATTGATACAAAAAGTATGTCCTTACCTCATTGTGACAAAGTAGATAATAATTATAGTTTTTTTTTGGCAACACATAATTGTTTAGATTCATAGATCACACACATCTATTTAAATTCTTTGGATCACACATCTCATTTTCAATTTGGCTTTCAAGTGTCATCATAATCAAAGCCCTGCAGCAACAATCTATGGAAAATACAAAAAGTAAAAGATCTAGCATTCTGTTGAAGAGAAGGAAAGATACTTTCAATCAATTCTTTGTATGAGATTTCATCATTTTTGTATGGAATCACAATTTCCTTTGAAAGAAGAATTAAATCATCATTTGTAGTAGGTTCAACACCATCTCCTACTCGAAGTAAAAAATCACTGAATCCATCATCTAATCTTGCTCTCATATTCCTTGTTAGCTTCAATTTTTCAATCTAGTTCCACAAATATGATTTTGCCAAACTTGTATTAACTGTCTCTGCTCTTGTACCATGTGGAACAACTGGTAAGACTTGACGCAAATCTCCTCCAAGAACAATAACTCTTCCTCCAAAAATGTCTAAACTATCCATGATATCTTTTAAGCTGCGATCAACCGTTTCAATGGCAAATCTTTTTGCCATATGTGCTTTATCCCATTTGATTCAATGCAGCCTTTTGCAATAATTTAGCAGTTCCATCTTGTTTTGAGAAACCACAAAAATTTGTGTCATTAGCATTCAATGGTAGAACAATCGAGAATGTGTTAATCTACACCAGACCAGTATTGCAGCTGCTACTCTAGATGTTGCTGTAGCAATTGCTATCCTATTTGTTGATCGCACTTGCGCAAGTATGGCATGATAAAGGAATGTTTTACCTGTTCCGCCTGGACCATCAATAAAAAAAGCACCACCGTTTCCAAAGTTGACTCTTTCCATGATAATATTAAATGCTTCAAGTTGTTCAGGATTTAATTTTGTATGAGCATCATAATCTTCATGAGGAATTGTTATTGAAATTTCCTCCATTATTTCTCGACAATCTTTTCCTTCATCTTCAACAGAATCAAGATGTAAAGAAGGTAGATCATAATCAGAGATGATCTTTTTCCCCATACCTTAAAAAATCAAATATATATATATATATCAATAATAAAATATATTATTCAGAATTTAAAATCAAAATCTTGTTCCATCCATTATATATTTATATTTATAAAAGATGATATTCATACATACCTTCTAAAAAGAAATTGATGCTTGCTAATGTTTTGGATTCTATTATGCCTGCTGTAGTATATTCTCTTTTGATATCTTCAGACATTGCTTCAAAAAATTTATCCCATAACCTTCTGACATTTTGAGGATTACAATTGTACAATATTATAGCAAATAATTTTCGAAGAGCTACTGGCATTTGATATGTTGTTGTTTCAGTCAAACACTCTAGGATACTTGCATCTGATTCCAAGAGGCCTCTTTTTTCAGCTGCTTCCTTAAATGAAATATATTTCTTCCCATCAACTGTCAATAAATCTTCAAAAGAAGTAGGCCCTCTAACATGATTCAATAGAAATCTTAGATAAAACCTTTCACATTCCTTTGGATTTGTACTGTTAATGCGACCAATTACGGTTCTATCATTTTTCCTCTCTAACCATTTTTTTTTTTGCATTTTTGCCCACACATAATGCTCAGGAAATTCTGCATACAAATATTGTCTTGCAATGCTATCACTGACACATTTTGAAAAATATTCGGTCAGCATGGTTTTGTCGACATTTTTCCAATATGCAAAATTTTGCAAGTTTTGGTTTTCTTTGTAATAAATCAACTGATCATTAGGCAGATGCAACTGCAAATTCATTACTGGAGGAAACATCTCATTTAATTCAAATTGGTATATTCGCCACATAGCTTCATGAGGACATACCCATCTTGCATCTTGAAATTGCTTTATTTCATCAATCGTATTATCTCCATCAGCTTCTGCAATATAAAGGTACTTGACTGCTTTATTCCCTGAGCATACCTCGACATTGATGTGACAATTATATCTTGTCAATAGATAAGGACTATATGGCGCAATCCATCTATTATTAATAATTTTTTTCCTTACCTTTGTTGAAAAACCATTTGCTATTCCTCTATAGATTGGATATCCAACTTTTCCTTGCGATGTCTTTGATGCAAAAGCTCTGGGATAATGAAACTTGCATTTGCCGTTAACTATGCATGTTTGGGTATGCCCGTATTTACAACATGGACCATGTATCATATGTTTTACAACCAATTTGTATAAGATATAGTTCTTTATCTGGAATTTCTGCACAAACGTATTTATCAAATTGCTCTTCAGATAAAATCTTTTACCCATCTTGCAGTATAATCAATATGTGAGCATGGGGCAATCCTTTATTCTGAAATTCAATAACATGGACATGTGCTGCAACTTTTCCGAATATTTCTTTCTTGAATAGTTGATCTTTGAGATCTTGTAGTTTGGCATGAAATATTCTGGAAGTTATATCTGGTCTATCTTGAGGACATTGACCTACAATAATGCATATTTGTAGAGTATTAATATAAAATGTATGATTATAATTATATGGAAACCATAAAATATTATAAATATATAAGTTTTGTAACTAAATTTATAAGAAAAGTTAATTTAATGAAAAGTGAGTTTTACCTTTTTTGAGCTCTTTAGTTATTTCTGTCTATTCTGGATTGCATGTCATGGTTATAAAGAGATCTGGTTTCCTGAATCGTTGTACCAAGCTCATTGCATCATAGTATCTACGCGCGCATGTCTCTAGGACCACCAATAAAACTTGCTGGAAGAATTATCCTTCTTCCAATTTGATTTCCAATAGTTGTTTCTCGAGCAGTTACACAATCTAAAATTCCTTGATAATGCTCAAATCGAATTAATGATTGTTGTTGATCTTTCATATGATATTCAAGTCTTGTTGTTTCAATCTTTATGTAGACGTCTGCACTAAATTGTTGAAACAATCATCCAGCCAAAAGATACAAGGTATTGTATTCTCTTCTCTAATTTGGAATTTGAAACAATAATACTGTTTCATTGAAACATTTTTATTTGTTTCAGCATTAATTTCTGAAGATTCAAAAAATAAAATATTGTTAGAATTAAATAAATATAAACTTTACAAAACATAAGAAACAAACTTAACATACCTCTACTTTCTGCTTCAAAAATTTCCTCAGCTGAATTGAAAGATGGTGTATTTGCTTGATATTCTGATCCCAACCAACCTCGCCATTTGGAAAGAGTAATGGATATTGTAAAGGATCATAACATCCATAATAGTGCATAACTCTATGTTGTTCACCTGAATGAGCATGAACTGTGATATTCCTTTCAGATGGAATATTTGAATTATTTCCTTCAATCCATATAGGTGCAACCTGATCAGATGATGGACGATTATAAACTCGTTGATCCAAGTTAGCATTCAACGCGATATGAAGTTGAAACTCATCAAAAAAATGGAGGTCTTTCAATCCATTCAAGACTTTTGCATAAGGATTTTTTTCCATAATTTTCATTAGTATCTTCACAACTTCTGCACTTAAATTTGGATTAGGCTGTGCTTTCATCCTATTTTGGAGCTCATTATGAGTATCAAAGAAATATAATTGAAAATAATGTGCATTATTTTCTTTTGGAACCAATGGTGGAAGATTATGGTAAATATTTCCTTGAACTCTAAAGGTGTAGACACCTTTTCTTGAAGATGCAAGTTCATGATCCAATCTAACTCCAAAAGATGTGAATGCGAACATATTGTTGTATGATCTGATATTCTTCCGAAATTCAATAGCCTCCATAGTTTCAGAAGTATAAAGCTGATATAACTGATCTGGAATAGTAGTGGTAGCTACTTTTACTTTACCATTCTGGCAGCAAAATGAGGGTGTTTCGTATTCAAACTTTCTGGCACCAAAAAATTTGCAGCATGGTATCTCTTTCAAAATATTTACTTCAGAAATAAAAGGAGCATACAATGTTTCCCCTGAAAAATTAAAGAAATTAATATCAGTTAAAGTTAATAGAATTTGATAAATCTTAAACATAATTTTTTAATGACTAATACTTTTGAAGATGACTTTATAAACAATATATACCTTTCTTCTCGTATGTAGTGGATAAAGCTATGCATAACCAATCACTTTTCCATCTACGTTTTTCTTTAGAACAATCACCTATATTTAATCTACTTGCTTGAATGTATGTATTTGTTCTTCCAATTGAATATTGAATTTTTCTCTCATCTGCAAACAGAATTTTAATGCATTTAGTTGTTTAAAAATTAATATGTCTAATAAATAAATTATACCATTGTTCGTTGGAAGCCTCCTTTTGTTGGTCATATTATCGCTCGCCATGTGTTTGTTGACCTAATCGAAGAGAAAAAAAACAATTGAATGTAATATTATATCATCATATTAAAAGAAGAATGATATTGTAATATTGTTAAATAACACAAATTTTTTATGCTTGGATAACTTGTAGTCTTTAAAAAGTTGGTCTGACGTTTCACATAAATTTGCAGTGAAGCAATGAATAGATGCAAAAGAATTAACATTACCATTATATAAAGGGAATTTAATTTATTTGGACTGAACTTACACCATATTCTATATCTACCAAAGGATATCACATGGAAAATTTTAAAATCAAAGGAAGAGAGAGGTGAAACAAAGAAAATGCACATGTAATCGCATATAATGTAAGGTTCATAAATTAGTTGGTAAATAATATATTTATAAATAACCATTGCAACTTCTTTTAGTAAGTTTAGATTAGAAGGAAACATATCAAAGAAAAGAAATTACAAATTTAATAGAGATTGAGGATATTATAACCAAAGTTTCTGATTTGGCACGACAATTGCAAACTTATGGGGTAAAAGGATTGGCCAATGAAGGAGAAGGGTCGAGCTCTTCTGCTGGAAGGCTAGACTTAAGGCGACCTTTTCCTCATATTATTGTAGGCTGGGAATAATTACTCCATAAATATTACAAACATCATCATGATTATAATAATATGATAATAAATATATTCTTCATATATTTTAAGTCTACCAAGAAACATAATAGTAGTATATTCTTCATGACAAATTAAAGATGGGGTTAGAAACAAAGCAATAGCCACTTTGCCGATAAGACGGTAACAATATTAAAGATGGGGTTTGATCATGTTTGAATCAAGAAGAAAATGCTGAAGGGAAACCTTCATATGGAGCACCAAGTGCAGCAATATTGCCTTGGCGTGAGATTACTCCTAAATATCATTATATCCTGCTTTGGTAATCGGTAAATCTAGGATCGCGTTCTAAGTCTTCTTCCTATTCTTCATAATACTATCACAACTATTCACACAACAAAAAAATGGAATTTTGAAGCAAAAAGCTTTGCCATTAGCAATAGTAACAATCAAACTGTAGGTGAAGATCATCATAAATCCATTTTGATCAGAAGCTTTTATTATCCTAAAAATCACTGAAAAAGCTCTTGACATTTTAGCAAACATCTCTTCAACAACAGAAAGAGGGAAAAATGGGGAATTAATGAAAATTCATGATCTTGGTCTCTGTTTCCGCAAAAAAAAATCAGTGAATTTTCTTATGGTTCTCTCTTTGGACAAACTCGTAAAAGGTTGATGCAAGAATATACAAATCATAATTGCTTATCACAGAATTCCATTTCAGAAACCACACATATATATCAATTTCCATCCAAACAGAATGAATATCCATAGGCTGCTAAGAGATGATTAAATAAGCAGACTTTCTATTTGTATATATTGCTAAGATGATCCATGGGAACCACTGTAAAATTTAAGAGGACCGATAAGCATTTGAAAGAAATTACAGCTACAAAATTTCTTACATAGTACTTTAACTGTAGAAGTTGCAAAAAAGAAACGGGTACACAAATATAGATAGAATCTTCCCAAAAACATTGGTGGTGAAAATGCAGGAGATTAAGCAAACTGAAAATATGAAACTGCTTTTTCTTTCTTTTCTTCTTGGAAACCGAAAATAGGAGAAAATTTTACGGAGAAAAAAGCAAATTTTTGTGGTATATATATTTCAACTAAATTTGCTGATGTTGTCAACTAAAGAGAGATGATTCTTTTACAGGGAAAGGTAGGCAATTTTGATGACAGTGAAATTCGATTGGTAGCTCAATTTTTGGCTACTTGAATACTATTATTCAATCATGAGAGCGAT
This sequence comes from Corchorus capsularis, assembly GCA_001974805.1. Taxonomy (NCBI): domain Eukaryota; kingdom Viridiplantae; phylum Streptophyta; class Magnoliopsida; order Malvales; family Malvaceae; genus Corchorus; species Corchorus capsularis. Next base: position 14,506 of record AWWV01012496.1, read on the forward strand.
GGTGTTTCCCTTGACCAGGTCATTCATCATGCAGATTCTGGTTGATTCCCAAACGAATGAATCGAAAACGTATTGATTAAAACAAATTCTAGTGATTAATCTTCCAATTGTGAGCTACAAAAAAATTCTATAAGAAGGAAGGAGGGAATACCAGCAAAAAAGCCAACTTTATACATCAATTTGTGAAGGCAATTGTTGAAACACAGAAGTCAATTTAACATAATTTAATATTGAAACAATTAGGTTTTACTATAACATATCAATGAAAAAGAATACAAAACAACTAAGCCTTACCACAAATCGAATTCGAAATTGTTGGTGTTCTTTCACGTTTTTGTCTAGCTAAAAACAAAGGACTATTGTTAAGAAATAGCTTTTAGAAAACTATTTATTATATGTAGTGCATATATACTAATTTGCTTCTCGCTACCAACATGCACAATTCGTGATTCTTTCTTCAAGAAAACTAAAGATTGATTACTCTTTTCTTTAATTACATACCAATCTTTGAAATGGTGCTTTCATAAGCAATTTTTTTTAAAAAAAAATTTGATTCGATATGTAGAAGTAAAGTTTTGAATATATCTATCATATGGGGCTGATGGCCAAAAAAAATCATATGGGGCTTGCTTTAGCATAATATTGATAAAAAGATTTCATATACTATCTGCATCTCTTCTCTTGCCTTCAAACAACTCACTACAAAAAGAGAGAAAAAGAGAGAGATGGAGCTTCAACATTTTAGTAATATTCATCCTCTCTAGTTTTCAATGAAGAGACGATCGAGCAACGAAAAATAGAAGTGTTCATTGTACTTTTTTCTCTTATGCTGTGTTGAGCTTTAGGTTATGCCTCTTTTCATAGCTTTAGATTTTGCCCTAACCAAAATCTACATTTTTTTTTATCATGTTCCAACTATATATGAACTTGGAAAGCAATTTATTTACACAAAGGTTAGCTTATAAGGCAGATCATATAATGATTATGTACCAATTTACCGAATATTCCGAGCTAGAAAATTAGTCGAAACGTGGACAATATTTTTTTTGTTTTTGTTTTTTGTTTTTTGTTTTTTGTTTTGGCAATAGTGGACAGTATTTGTTAGGCAATAATTTTTTACTACAATTTGTCAGGCAATAATTGAACCAAGCCGATTAGGTGTATGATAAGGAGGTAATTAGATTGACTTAGGTTGTTATATTAAATAAGGAAATTCAAGGAAATGGTGTTCGTCGACGGTTTTGTAAAAAGATTTCTTTTTGTAAATTTTAGAATTGTAAAAGGATTTATTTTAGGATTTTTTTAAAAAAAATTAGGTATATTAAGAGATAAATAAAAATACATATTTACCCTTTAAATGATTACTAAATTTTTAGAATTAAAAAGGTTATTTTAGATAATTCAGGTCAATGGTTTTAAAGTTTAGACTTATATAGTATATAGTATATATATATATATATATATATATATATATATACACTAGTATTGGCACGTGCGTTGCACGTATGTTAACAAATTATAAAACATAGTAATGAAAATAATTATTTTTATTATTGATTTTCATGACACTTAATTGAAATTGTCACAAAACACCAGTAGGAATTTGTAAAAATTTACTATTTATATCATGAATTTAATTACTTTTAAATTGATACAAAAAGCTATGTCCTTACCTCATTGTGACAAAGAAGATAATAATTATAGATTTTTTTTTGGCAACCCATAATTGTTTAGATTCATAGATCACACACATCTATTTAAATTCTTTGGATCACGCATTTCAAAAAAAAAATTCTTTGGATCACACATCTCATTTTCAATTTGGCTTTCAAGTGTCATCATAATCAAAACCCTGCAGCAACAATCTATGGAAAATGCAAAGAGTAAAAGATCTAGCATTCTGTTGAAGAGAAGGAAAGATACTTTCAATCAATTCTTTGTATGAGATTTCATCATTTTTGTATGGAATCACAATTTCCTTTGGAAGAAGAATTAAATCATCATTTGTAGTAGGTTCAACACCATCTCCTACTCGAAGTAAATCTAATCTTGCTCTCATATTCCTTGTTAGCTTCAAAAAATTTGTGTCATTAGCATTCAATGGTAGAACAAATCGAGAATGTGTTAATCTACCACCAGGCAGTATTACAGCTGCTACTCCAGATGTTGCTGTAGCAATTGCTATCCTATTTGTTGATCGCACTTGCGCAAGTATGGCATGATAAAGGAATGCTTACTTGTTCCGCCTGGACCATCAATAAAAAAGCACCACCGTTTCCAAAGTTGACTCTTTCCATGATAATATTAAATGCTTCAAGTTGTTCAGGATTTAATTTTGTATGATCATCATAATCTTTATGAGGAATTGTTATTGAAATTTCCTCCATTATTTGTCGACAATCATTTCCTTCATCTTCAATAGAATCAAGATGTAAAGAAGGTAGATCATAATCAGAGATGATCTTTTTCCCCATACCTTAAAAAATCAAATATATATATGTATATATCAATAATAAAAATATATTATTCAGAATTTAAATCAAAATCTTGTTCCATCCATTATATATTTTTAATTTATAAAAAGATGATATTCATACATACCTTCTAAAAAGAAATTGATGCTTGCTAATGTTTTGGATTCTATTATGCTTGCTGTAGTATATTCTCTTTTGATATCTTAAGACATTGCTTCAAAAAATTTATCCCATAGCCTTCTGACATTTTGAGGATTACAATTGTACAATATTATAGCAAATAATTTTCGAAGAGCTACTGGCATTTGATATGTTGTTGCTTCAGTCAAACACTCTAGGATACTTGCATCTGATTCCAAGAGGCCTCTTTTTTCAGCTGCTTCCTTAAATGAAATATATTTCTTCCCATCAACTGTCAATAAATCTTCAAAAGAAGTAGGCCCTCTAACATGATTCAACAGAAATCTTAGATAAAACCTTTCACATTCCTTTGGATTTGCACTGTTAATGCGACCATTTACGGTTCTATCATTTTTCCTCTCTAACCATTTTTTTTTTTTTGCATTTTTGCCCACACATGATGCTCAGGAAATTCTGCATACAAATATTGTCTTGCAATGCTATCACTGGCACATTTTGAAAAATATTCGGTCAACATGGTTTTGTCGACATTTTTCCAATATGCAAAATTCTGCAAGTTTTGGTTTTCTTTGTAATAAATCAACTGATCATTAGGGAGATGCAACTGCAAATTCATTACTGGAGGAAACATCTCATTCAATTCAAATTGGTATATCCGCCACATAGCTTCATGAGGACATACCCATCTTGCATCTTTAAATTGCTTTATTTCCTTTATATATATACTTGCAAAGGTACTTGACTGCTTTAACCCCTGAGCATACCTCCAAAATTGATGTGACAATTATATCTTGTCAATAGATAAGGATTATATGGCGCAATCCATCTATTA
>AWWV01012497.1:0-78888 GCA_001974805.1 Corchorus capsularis
AATTAACTAAAATGAAACCCTAAATAACCTAATAAACACGTACATACGTCATACCTATATATATAACCTTAAATCAGAAAAAAAACAAAACCGAAACCCTAATTCTCTTACCTTCCGCCGCTCTTCCCACCGGAAATCGCACCGTCTTGCCTAACGCCGTGCGCCGTCGCCTCTGCCTTGCCGGAAATCGCTCCGATGGTGGCGCCGCCGCCGGTGCCTTCGCCGGAGACGATTTTGAAGCTCAAAATTCACCCAAAGCCTCGCCTTTTCACCCTCTACCTGGATCTGTGGTCGATTTCGCCGTTTGGTGACCAAAATCCCCTAGATCTAGCCCAACCGAACTACCTACCGTAGTTCCGATCTCGAAATCCGGCGGTCAGATCATCACCATTTTCAGGTATGCTATGTTCCCTTTCCTTTACTTTCTTTTCACCCTATTTTTTTTAATCTAGGCTATTCACTTTTGTTTTCACTTTAACCCGAAACTAACCCTTTGCTTTCTGTGTTTTTTTTTTTTTTGCGAGGATCAACAAATCGACCCTAAGACTAAAGGGGGGAAGGTAAAAAGTCTATGGCGGTTTCTGGAAAAACCCCTGTCCTTTTTGGTGTTTCTGTTTTGCTATCTGGAAGACTAGGTTTTTTTTTGCTATGGCTACTGTGTGTCTTTGGGATTTGTGTGTGCTGTAGAGAACTAGGGTTTTTTGTTTGGGGTTTTTGTGAAAAGGGAAATTAGGGTTTTTCTCTCCTTGGGATCTGTCCTCTCTCCGTTTTTCTGTTAGAAACTGTTGCTTTATATACTGTGATCTGTTTTTGATCCTGTGGTTGAGAGCTAGCCTTAATTTTGATCTTATGGTTTAGCTTGTGTCTTCATTTTTGGCTGAGTTGGTTCATTCTGATTGGCTTTTGTAATCCCTTGTATATGCTTTTGGCTTGTTGATGTGCATACTGTTAGGAATCTCCTATGTCCCCTTTTATGTTGCATTGCCTCTTGCTTTTCCTGTGATGCTGCCAACTGTCCTTTTCAGTGATCGTGTAGCAACCCTGCCTGCTGTTGTGCTTGTATCCTATTTTGAAATCCACATGCTCCTAAATGAAGGGTTGTGATCATGCTGTTTTAGTAGAGAGATTACTCATAGGCATGTGATCCTGTCCTTTTGGTATTCATCCTCTGTATAATGTACTGTGTCAGCTGACTTGGTTCCTGTAATTGCCATTATGGCATTTTGCTGGGATTTTATTGGTCCAAAGCTTGTGTCTGCATGTGTTGGTGGTGTGTTTAAGTGTGCAGCACACACTCATTTGTGTTATTTTTCTGCTGTACTTTCTGTTTTTGAACTTGTAATACGTCCACCTTTACTGACCTTTAGATGGTGTTACTTTAATTGGTATCCGGTCTCAATGGTTCAGATATGCTCTTTTAATTTTGAATTGTGCTTGCTTGCTCACTGGATTCTTCCTTGAGACTAATTCTGATTTTTGCAAAACTTGGTCAGCAAGTTCTGTCTAACATTTTTACTAATCCTCTGTTATTGCTGTAAATCCCCTCTGTTTTGTCTCCCATGGTACTGTTGCTGAGGTGGCGAGGGGGACCATCCAAGCTTGGTCCCCCATGTCCAAAAAGATAAGTATTTTCCTCATTAGTACTAACTCATTATTAAATTTGTTCCTGTTTTGGCTTAATGGATGCTGATTGGTGCTTTGAAATTGGTTTTGCAGGAGTCTTGTAGAGACTTGAAGCTTGGGATTTGATGAAGGGTAGTTTAGGGAGAGAAAAATGGATCACATGGTCTACTTTACATTTATTTGGCATGTAATTTGTATTTATTTGAAACTGTTCTGTAAATAAAAGCCATACTACCATGTCTGATTATTACTATTATTTATCATCTTTTGCATTTCCTTTTAATCAAACTTTGCTATCAATTTGCATTTTAACTTTCAAATTAAAATAAGTTCAAGGGTAATTATGAAGCCCAAGGCCAAATGGGTTCAACCAAATCAAATAAAAGGATAAGGCCCAACTAAGGAACCATAAGGGTAATCCAAAGCAACAAAGGCCCATATGTAGAATTAGAATCAAAGTCCAAATAGCAAGTCCAATGCCAAGTTATACAATTATTACTAAAATACTCAGGCTATATAATTGAAATGTAGCGATACTAAATGATTAAATGCAGTTAAGCCATGAAATGCAAAGAGTGTACAAAAATGCAAACCCTACTTGTGTATGCCTAACTTATTACTGAATTGAGAGTTAAATGATTAACTTAACTAAATTGAACCTAAACTGCGCAATTAAAAGGCAACGATGTTAAATTACTAAATAAAACTAAGACATGAAATATGCAAAAGCACACACTGAAGTTTTTTTTTTTTTTTTGAAAATTTCAAATGTACCCTAAACGATTATAATGAATTAGCTGTTCTAATATTGAAGGTGAACTTAAAAATGACTAAAATGCCCCTGTGTGCGCAAATGACTAAAACGCCCTTAGTACAAGAATGACCAAAATGCCTCTAAGTGACCCTAATGCTAATTCATAAATAAATTGATTTAAACTGAAGGATATAGGATAAAAATGGGTGTTTGGTTAGAAGACCGTTTATTAGGTTTAGTGTTACCTTCGCCAAGCTTAGGTTAACATTAGTCTTAATAATCTGATAGGTGGCTAATCACACCTAGGTTAAAAAAGATTAGTGGCGACTCCCTTAGTTTTTAGTTCTTTAAAGCCGTTAAACGGTAGGGTTCGGACCCAGGACCCGGACGTTGCGACAATCTCCAAGTCTTGATTTTTTTATGGCAACGATCCGATTATCAGTTAATACTCCTTTGTAAACCGTTCCTTGTCCTCCTTGTCCTAAGATTCTGCTCTCATGATAATTGTTTGTTGCCTTCTCGAGTTCTTTGGCTAAGAATACTTTAACCTTTTCACTGCAACCTTCACGTTGGGAAAGTTGTTGCTGCAGCAAATTGCCACCGTTTTGCTCGAAGTATTTTTCTCTTAGTTTAGCAATCTGTCTTTGTCTCAGCATCAGACACAACAATGTTGTGCCCAAGAGGAACGCAAAGAACCCAATGCCCACACCTACAGTGGTTAGTGTATAGCACTTTATGAGCAGTGCGGATTAAATGAATAAATGTTTATTTAGTAAATAATGATATGATATCTTCGGGCTGGATCATAAATTTCAAAATTTAACTTGCAGCAAGTAACTAAGATTTTAATTAAATATATAGCTTTAACCAAAAAAAAAATTAAATATATAGCAAAGATTTAGGATTTAATGAAAAATTAATCATTTTAAAGTTTATGTTTGCTGAAAGAATTTAATGAAAAATATTCAAAGAGCGCAAAAAAAAAAAAAAAGTCTACCAATGGGACCTTTACTAATGTAAACCCATTCCGTTTCGAAGACCTTAAAAAGAAAAGATAGAAAATATATTTATATAGAAATTTAATTACCTAGCTAGAAGAATATTGACGAGAGATGTATCATTTTTAGTTGAGTGCGTGCATCCTGTTCCGTTTTTAAAGCCATCGGCTATAAGTCCGTTGGGGCATGAACAATTATAACTTCCGGGTAAATTGTGACAAGTGCCGTTGCAAGGGCTCATAGTTTCACACTCATTTATATCTACAAATCACAAGATATATATATAATAATTAATCGAAACCTAGCTAGATGATTGGGTATTAATTTTTGACACAAAGAAAGAAATTAGTAAAACACACAAATTCATAACATTTGGAATTACAAACTCTGAATAATATTTAAAATTTTTTTTCTTTTGGTCCAAATTAAAAAGATGAGAACAAATCAAGATATAGCTAAGGAGAATTTTCCAATTTGATTACCTTGGCATCCGTTGGGGAGGTAAGGATTGCCATCAAAACCATCAAAACACTTGCAGATGTATCCAGAAGTATTTTCGGAGTCAACGCAGTTGCTATTCTCCTTGCATGCGTAACTATCCACATTCTCCGCCTGGGCTTCACTGCAATTTATATCCCCGATCGTCCATTCAAGCATAACTGGAAATTCCTTGTCCTGTAAACCGTAACCACCAAGATCTGAAGTAGAGAAGTCATAGGCAGTATCCTCCACAACAAACCCATAGCTGCAAGGATTATCAGGCAATACATTCGAATGGTTGCCATAGCTACCTAGAGTGATATTAAAACCCCTTACTCCTTTGGGGATAGCCGTTTCGCAGCATCCAATTCCAGAGCAAGACCCATTTATCACGTCGCTGATGCTATTACATAGCGATAGACAGCCGGTCGCATATTCTTCACGAGCACCTCGTACGACAGCATAAGTGTCGCACCCGATTGCTATGAACTTGTTTCTGGTATTATCCACAGGGAATTTGGAAAATTGGATCCAGTAATTGAAATAAGCATCAGGTGCTGCTGATCCTTGCGCCGACGTTGGTTTATAATAACAGTCGTAGCTTGCTAAAGTGAGGATGCGCAGGTGACCATCCAGAGATATATTAACGACTTGGATGTTACTGGCGGTTAGGAAGGCTTTGTTGGGTGTGTAACTGGTGTTGCATGTGATGAGAAACTCATCACTGATGTTGCAATCCTTATTCTATTATTTTTTAATCATAAATTATTTTATTATTAATTATTAGATTATATAATACGTATAATGGAATAATTTATGATTAAAAAAATAATGGAATAATTAACATATTATTTAGTATTGGTAATTTAGAAATATGTTTTTAAAAAAAGGGTACAATTGGAAATATATTTTAAAAATAAGGGTACAATCGGAAAACATAAAGCTTACCCTTATTCATACTTTTATATATAGTATAGATAAGAAAGTCAATTTGCCTTTGTGTTTCCAATGTCCTATTTAATTTTATCTTTTGTCTTTGTTTCCAATTTCATATGAAGGTTATAAAAGTCTCAATTTCATAAGGAGTACCAAAATTTGATAGAATATTATCAAATCTCATACAGTAATTATCGAAATTTCATAGAGATCAAATTATCAAAATTTATAGGAAGATTATCACAATTTCATAGTGTTGTTATCAAAATTTCAAAGCGAGGTTATCAAAATTACATAATGTGATTATCAGAATTTCATAGAGGGGTCAACAAAATTTTATAAAGTGGTTATCAAAATTTCATAAAGAGGTTATCAAATTTTCAAAATGTGATTACAAAAATTTCATAGTGGTATATCTGGGAAGGTTATCAAAATTTCATAGTATGGTTACCAATTAAGAAGGTTATTAAACTTTTATTATGGAGTAATCAAAATTTCAGGGACAATATCAAAATTTCATAGTTTAGTTTTCAAAAATTTCATAATAGGGTTATCAAAATTTCATAGTATGTAGATCAAAATTTCATAGGGAGATTAACAAAATTTCATAATGAGGTTATCAAAAAATCATAAGGAGGTATTTTAAAATTTTTAGTTATCGAGATTTCATAAGAAAGTTGTAGAGGGTTCTTTTTGTTGTGGTTGAGAAGACGCCGCAAATAGAGCCTGAGATGTGCAGGAGGCGGCGGAGAGGAAGACCGGAGTTGGTACCGACAGTGAACGCGTGAGTGGCAAGTGGTTTTTTGGATCAAAACTCAAAGTTTCTTAAAAAGCTTGAAGAACTTGAAGTATTTTTTGGGTGAGAATTGTCCGTGAATATTTTGGCAGAGTTTCGGCCTGTTTTTTTCTCTCTCTCAGCCCAAATGGTCTACTCTAACTCACTATTTATAGTGGTGAGCTGAGCTGTCTTGATAATTGTCATAATTATCTTTAAAGATAATATGACTAATAAATATAATCCATAATTATCTCTAATATTTATGTAGATAATATGGTTAATAAATATAATCCATAATTATCTCTATGGATAATATGGTAAATTATATAATCACCATAATTATCCCATAAATATATATAGATAATATGATTAAATAGGTAACTGGTAAGGGTGTGTTATGGTGACACTGATATTTTTCTGAAGAGGTAAGGGTAAGTCACGTTACTTCCATCGGTAAAAGGTTGGAGTGCTCCAACTACCTCCTAGTCTGATCCACCAAGCCAAGCTCTCCTGTATATCCCAAGTAGCGTTGACCTCAAACCCTGCCACGTATCCAAGTCAACTCTACTATATTTGATTTTACTTGTGTGACACGTGACTTATGTCCGTTGTATTTACCACACGTGACATAGCCAAAAAATCCGTGTCTACATTTTGCCCCCTGCATGGGAATTCTTATTATAAGGATTCTTATGCATAATAATAATGATAATATGCAAGATATCAAACCTTTTTGGCTATCATGGCTACTATGGCCTGAGGGAGGTATGTCTACTCCCATTATATTTTTTTTTGTTAGAGGTGCTCTCTACTGAGGTAAACACATATGAGGAGGCACACTCGTTGTGTATAAATGTTGAGGTGCACTTTACTCATGTAAAAAAAATACATATGAGAAGGTACACTCATGAACGTATTACTGTCCAAGTATGCTCTTACGTGCAGTAAAGTGTTCCCAGTTCATAGGATATTATCAACAACATGTATTACCAGTCAAAAGGTATTACCAACAACATGTATTACCAGTTACAGGGTATTACCTATAACATATGTAACCAAGTGGGGTATTACCTGTAACGTGTGTAACCACGTGGGTATTACCTGTTGCAGGGTGTCTGCGGTAATGAGCCATTGACTTATTGAACCCACTTCACCCTTGCCCCCTTTATTTTTTTTTCAACGTGAATTTCATGTCCTCATTTTTTTTTTTTTAAAGCACTATCCAATCCAAATAAATTGGAGTAGTTCTAATTCAACTCAATCACGAGTAAAGTCTTAACTTGATTGGTCCAAAAGAGTCCCACTTCAACAAAACCAATGGTTCTCATATTCTTCTGTACAAATAGACTCAATCACGTTCAGAAAATTTTTCTTTACACAATCTTCAAAGTACTGCGTAATTCTTTGCAAGCTTGCTTGTGCGAAATCGAAAACAAGTGCGTGAAATTAATTTTCTTTTCTTCTTCAGGTAATATATTTCTTCAATTCTTTGTCTTCTGCCACTGCTATGCATGTCCCACTTTACTTTATTTCCTTTTCAAAATCACCATATCACTTATTTTATTTGTTTTTGTTCGCTTCCCACTTTCTGTACCATTCGGTGAATCAACCTCATATTTTTGCACTCTGCAGAGGGATGGTTCACCGTTCGGTGATAGTCACAGTACTTTGCATCAGCCTTCTCTTGGGCAGTAGAGAGGCATGTAGTATAAGACAAGTTAATCTGGACATCCCTTATCCATTTTCGGAGGAGAGCACACACTCTTTCCACTGAAACTGAAAAGGTGGTGCATCATCCTCTCCCTAGAATCCTTCTTACTGCGCTTAGGGAGCCTGTTGCCCCCAGACCTCTCATCTCTTTCTCTGAACTGAACGGCATGCACATTCCTTCTGTTGTACCTTTACTTCTGTCTCTGAATGGTAGAGTTTGTCCTGCGGGCAACCTCTACCAAAGTAGCAAACGTGTCAAGTGGTAAGTTCTCCAAGTGTATGCGATATTCATCAAACATACCATGGATACAAACTTTCACAAGTTCTTTCTCATTATGTGCATCATGCACATCCAGTACTCTCTCACGGAACCGCTGAATATAGTCCATCACATCTTCCCCTGACTTCTGACACTCTCTCCCTAAGTCAATCAGTGTCACCTTCTCCTGGGTAGGGAAGAATTTCTCCCCAAACTGTCTGCACATCTGATTCCAAGACTCAACGGACCCGGGAACCAGGTTGACATACCAGGTGTATGCCTTCCCTGTGAGTGACTTGGAGAACTCTTTCAGCTTCAAGTCATCATCTAACGCTGCAACTCCCAGGGTTTCCACAAACTTCATCACATGTTCCCTGGCGTCCCCTGTCTTCCCATCAAACAGCTTGAACTTAGGATTGGTATAGTCCTTGGGGTAATGCTTCGCTGCAATACTAGCTGCATATGGGAGTTTGAGGTCAAACTCAGAAAAACTCAGTGTCTTGTTCTTCTGCTCTAGCACCCGTTGTAACTGTTCCTTAGTGACATAGGTGGACTCTGTGGCAGAGGTAACAGTATTCTTGGTAGGTGTCTGGTTCACAAGATCTATGAAACGACCGTTGTGGGTTCCAGATATATCCTCGCCATCAGCAGTAGCTGGTGATTCTAGCGCCTTACCATTACCTTCATTCACTATTTTTGATAGTTGTACTATCCATTCCTCCATGACAGTAAACCTCTCATTAGCCATCTCATCGGAGTCCTTGGCCCTTTCCTCCATGGCCGTCATCATTTTCATCATCTCTTGAATGTATGCCGGTGGCTCACCTGAACTCATGGTTGCTCGCAAATCTTCCAAAACAAAAGCCAGCAAAGTACTAGATACTTCTCTTTGTGAGCGCTTCTCCCCAGTGGAGTCGCCAAAATGTAGAGGGTTCTTTTTGATGTGGTTGAAAAGACGCCGCAAATAGAGCCTGAGATGTGCAAGAGGCGGCGGAGAGGAAGACCAGAGCAGGTACCGACAGTGGACGCGTGAGTGGCAGGTGTTTTTTTGGATCAAAACTCAAAGTTTCTTAAAAAGCTTGAAGAACTTGAAGTATTTTTTGGGTGAGAATTGTCTGTGAATATTTTGGCAGAGTTTCGGCCTGTTTTCTCTCTCTCTCAACCCAGATGGTCTGCTCTAACTCACTATTTATAGTGGTGAGCTGAGCTGTCTTGATAATGGTCATAATTATCTTTAAAGATAATATGACTAATAAATATAATCCATAATTATCTCTAATATTTATGTAGATAATATGGTTAATAAATATAATCCATAATTATCTCTATGGATAATATGATTAATTATATAATCACCATAATTATCCCATAAATATATATGGATAATATGGTTAAATGAGGTAACTGGTAAGGGTGTGTTATGGTGACACTGGTATTTTTCTAAAGAGGTAAGGGTAAGCCACGTCACTTCCATCGGTAAAAGGTTGGAGTACTCCAACTACCTCCTAGTCTGATCCACCAAGCCAAGCTCTCCTGTACATCCCAAGTAGTGTTGACCTCAGACCCTGCCACATATCCAAGTCAACTCTACTATATTTGATTTTACTTGTGTGACACGTGACTTATGTCCGTTGCATTTACCACACGTGACATAGCCAAAAAAATCCGTGTCTACAAAAGTTATCAAAATTTTATAGGGAGGTTTATATTAAAATTTTATAGGAATATTTATCAAAATTTCATAGCGAGTTATCAAAATTTCAGAATGTGACTACTAACAATTCATATGGAGGTTTTTAAATTTTCATAACGTGGATATCAATATATATCATAAGGAGGTTATCAACATCTCATAGTGTTGGTTATCAAAATTTCATTGGGAAGTTATCAAAATTTCATATTGAGGTCTTGAAAATTCCTTAGGGAGGTTAACAAAATTTCATAAGAAGGTTAAAAAAAATTAATAAAAAGGTTCTAGAAATTCCATAGTATCATTATTAAAATTTCATAGGAAGGTTATCAAAATTTCATAATGGAGTCATAAAAAATAGTGTAATTATCATAATTTAATAGATATGTTATCATAATTTCATATAAATTTTTCATTTAAATACGTTGGGCCACGTGCAACGCACGTGACAGCTTCCAAATATACAAATATTGACAAGGAAATATAAGACTACTTGTCTGCTCTCAGCTTGGCCCATCAGACTTTTATTATTTTTTCATTGGCCTTACATGGGAGCTGTTATAGTCACAAAACTAGTTTGTACTGCCGTGCCATGCACGGGTTAATTAGTTTTAATATTATAATTATATATATATTTATATATAATAAAAATAAAATATTACTATCTATTTTTTCAATAATGACCTCTCATATTGTAAATTAATTTGATATGAATATATGTGTAGGAATAAAATGGAAGTTAATGTATTATAGCTATTTTTCACTTAGAACTTTTATCTAAAACATTTATAAATATTGAATTTGAAAGAGGAATAAAAAAGTTAGATTAAATAGCCCGTTTTCAGTTTGGGCTATGCAAATTTAGGCCAGTCATGGCCCCTGAACTAATAATCGTGCCACATTTCTGTTGCAACGTGCGGGTCCGAGGTCCCGAACCCTACCGTTGAACGACTTAAGGGAAATGTCTACTAAAGCCTGGCCTAAAGGAGTCGCCACTAATCTTTTTTTCTAGGTGCGATTAGTCACCTACTGATTATTAGACCTAATGGACCATATGCTTGATGACGGACACACTAAGTCTAATACTATGGTCTACGTACCAAAACCTAGATTCGGGAGTCGGTTACGTGTGGGGAAGGATTAGCACCCCCACAACGCCCGTCAATATGAAGGTACTGAAAGTCTAACAATAAATTGAGGAAATTCCTAAGTTGGTTGCTTTTAATGCTTAACCTTAATCTTTTTGTGTTTTCTTAAGTCTTAAAACCTTTTATTCCCTTAAATGTGAAAACATGACAAATTTGACCCTTTTATCGAAAGGGCATTTTTGGAAATTGCCAGTAAACTCAAATGCGAAAATGAAGAAACTGACCCTTTCACTGAAGGGGCATTTTTTGAAGATAAAACTAAACTTTAGATGCAAAAAGACAAAAATAACCCTTCGATCGGAAGGTTATTTTTGGAAATGAAAATGCTAAATTTAAATGCGAAAAGAAGAAAATGACCCTTTGACCGAAAGGGGTATTCTAGAAAAGAAAATACTAAAATTAAATGCAAAAAGACGAAAATGACCCTTCCACCGAAAGGGTATTTTTGGGAAAACAAAATACTAAACCAAAACGCAGAAAGGCGAAAATGACCCTTCCACCGAAAGGGTATTTTTGGAAAAACAAAATGCTAAACTTAAATGCGGAAAAAAGAAAATGACCCTTTGACCGAAAGGGGTATTTTTGGAAAAAAAACAAAATTAAACTTTTCCTTTTGGATTTTTTTTTTATCTTTATTCTTCTTTTTTTCTTATGACCTTGAATCTCCTCTTTTTCTTAAGTTTTTTTGAATTATTCCTTATTTTAATGAATTAGGCTTAACCCTAACTACTAATTTGCCCATAATTCTGATTTTGGTGGGTCCGCCTAGACATGATGCAAATGATGCATGGATGGTCAATTTTAGAGGAGTGCGGACATTTAATCAGGACCATTCCATAAACCCACTGATCCGGTCTTCGGGACGGTTTATAGAACGGTCCCGACCGAGGAAATCCCATAGAGGGGTATTCTATTTTCGGAATAAACGGTCAATCCCTTATTATTAAACTCAAATGAAATTTGATAATGCAATATGATTAATTATGAAGTAAACAAGTGTTCAAGCGGGGCCACTCCATAAAGCACGACCCGGCATTCCGGCGCGATTTATGAAGCGGTCTCGACTTAGAGAGTCCCGTTCTGGGGAGTCTCATCTTCGGATATAAACACGAGTTCACTGAACAATTATAAACAGATAATTGATGATGCATGATGCACATGTAGATAAATCCTAATTAATTATGAAAATACTAATTAATTACTAACTATGACTTAATTAGAGATAACTTGATTTCTAAATATTTCCAAACTGATTAAATTACTAAATCTCTTAATTACTTTATCCCGAATTTCAAAATAAAGCCAGAATTTAAGATACTAATTCACTAATTATTAAAAGCCAATTTAATTTCTAAATTACCCGGATTCTAATTTCTAATTGACAAACTTTAATAAACCAAATTAAAACTAGCTTAATAATATAAATTACCTAACAAGCCCAAAATCGAAAGTCAAGTCCAAATTAGAAGCATGCACCATTTAAAAGAATAACAAACTATCAAAGTGAAGCCCAATGGCACAAAAATGAGGAAGGCCCAAGTCAATGTAAGTTTACCCAATAACCTGAAAGCGGGCTGGATGACTTGTGTCCATACGGGTCGGGTCTTATTGTCGGATCAGGTTCTAGGGCTTCGTATAAAAGCCAAACATTTTCCTTTTTTTTTCTCCAACTTCTTCTTCTTCCTTAACCCCGAACCCTAGTTTTTCTTCCCTTGCACCGCCGCCACTTCCTTACCCATCGATCGGAGTTCCTCACCGTCGGACTCTCTTCGTCCTTCGTCTTTCCTATTGAGCGCGGCATTTCTCTCTTCCCCCACAAACCCAGCAGCGCCGCCTGCTATACTCCTCCATCATCACCGTCGACGGGGAAATAACCCTTCAACAGTCTAAAAGAAACTCATTTCTTCTTCCTTACTATAGTTCTTGCCCAAAAAAACTCATCTAGGAACCAAAATCCACTGCACCCGGACCCTGAAGTTCCATCCGAAACACCTATTCCCAAATGAAGACACCCAAATCCTCAAATCCTTAAGAACAAACCAACTCTAGGAGATGCGACAAGTGGAAGTGGCGGACCAAGCGAACACGACAAAGGGATCAAGGTTCCTACTTTGGCTTCCTGCTTTCGACTTAAGGTAAGCCACCATTTTTATTTCGAAGTCACTGTTAAAAGATTAAACAAAAAAGATCGCATTTTTTGGTATTTTTTGTTGGAACTGACTTAAAGGGAAAATGGAGTCTTTGCTTCTTTTATTTTGAGTGGTCTTAACTACTGATAGAAGATAGGAAATAAGAATTGTTTTTTGGGATTTTCTGTATATGAAACAAACGCTCAAAATCAAAACTAAAGGCTTGCTTTTCTGATGAACTTGTTTAAGATTGAACTCTACTGGGTTTTTTTAAAAAACTGTCCTCACCTCTTTTTTTCTTAAAACCCTCTCCTTTTATTGATCTTAAACCCTACCTAAAACTTCTCTCCCTTCTCCAAAACTGTCTACCCCAAAGCTTTCTGAAAATGTTGTATTTAAAGACCCCCTAGCCATTGAATCCTCACCGTGAATCCTCTCCTATCTTACGGTCTCCCCCTTTTCCTTTTATTGTCCATTTTTTCTGTTTTCATTAAACTGATCCTTCTTGTTTTCTTGCATAGGTGTCGAATTTGAGAGGGAGGGGACCAAAGGACCACTCGGTTTTCTGCCTTCCCTCCCTTTTGTTTTTGTCTGTTTTGATGCCACCCTTCTCACGTGTAAACTTCTGTTTGTTAAAGTTGCTGACGTGGTCCAGAAGATCCAATAAGGAGAGGTCGACTGGCAGGTGAGTCTCTCTTACCCTCTTTTGCTTTGTCATATCTTTCCTTGTATCCCAAATTGCATTGCTTGTTGTGTTCTTTCTTGCGAAATGCCTTGTTTTTGTTTGCTGTCTAAAGCTGCCTCATCTTCGAATTAATTGCTGCGCACTTTTGTTGCTCTTCAGGTCATGCGAGCTTACTGAACTAACCATATATGTAAATCCTCTGTATTTTGAAAAGAAAAACAAATGCTACTCTTTTGGATTTTGAATGTATGCTATACATTTAAATGTGTGATTTCCCAAATTGATGAATGCCAACTATGAATGAAATGACTTGATGGATGCTCATGATATACCTGCTGCAATAGATTTGTGAAGGAAAAATGCTAAATGCAATCTGATGTAGTGAAATGTGATGAAATGCTATGATGCTAAATTTACTTTGAATGCTGTAATTAGATGGAATGATGAATGCTGACTTTTTGTTGAATTGTTTGAAAATATTTGTGCAGTGATGAGGATGCCATGTGTGCAAATACTCTGAATTGTATAGGAAAGAAAATGCTTTCGTTTTTGCTTTGAAATGGATTGAGTAGGTGTTGTTTGAGTGGTGAAAAGCCATAAAATGCCTAATGGAATAATGATGAAGCAATGAGCATACTTATGCAATGAATATGTGCAAAAACAAAACTGAATTATTATGACTATGCAGGATGCTTGATGAGAAATGCTTGCTAATTGAAAAATGCTTATACGAATGCATTCTATGTGATGTATTATGCTGCAAATGTATATGGAAGTGATGATATGCCTGAAATTGATACTGGACTTGTAGGAATGAGGTGTTAAAGTAGACATGATGCATGCTAGATAAGAGCGAGCTTGATATCCAATCTTTTTATTTCCTGCTTGCTATGGTGCTTGATGTGAATGGCCTACACTAAATGTAATTAACAATGCAGTGCGATGATTGTGGCTAAATGTAACTAAATGCTTTCTTATGGCTGTGATTATGTGTGTGAAAAGTGAGTTGCTAGGTGCTCATGTTGATGTATGCTAAGTGGGAATGAATGCAAGATGTTGCTGAAATGCTAATGCTAATGAAACAATCTGGAATGAGACTCGACCATCTTCTAATTTACCTTCCTTATTCATTCTGCAGATTAAAACTCAAATGGAATCTAAGAGGGTCAAGTCAGGGAGAAAATTAATGTTCAGGGCAGGAGGAACCAAGGCATGGGACCTGAAATTTGGGGAACGACAAAAGGAGGAGAAAATTTTATTCTGTTTTGGTATTTTGCAAATGCTCATGAAAAATGTGAAGATGATTGAAAACTACATTTTTGTATTTTCCTGTGATGAGAAATGATATTAAAAATTGACTCTCAAGTGCATTTGGGTTTTAAGTTGCAATAGATCCAAGAATATGAGGCCCAAGCAAATCGTGCCCAACCAAATCAAAGAAAGGGTAAGGCCCAACTAAATAAGTCCAATATGATGATAGCACAATCAAGAAACAAATTGACCCAATTAAGTACTAGGAGAAGAAATTTAAAAAAGAAAATGGTCCAAGTGAACTAAAATGGAATAGCCCAAATTTAAAAATGTAGTTTAATAATAAATCAAAAAGAAAATATTTTTTGTTTTTTCAACTTTTGGTTTTTCATGCTTAGATACTAAAATGACAACCACTACTAATTAGAAAACACTCACTAATTATTATCCAACTAAAACACTGAAATGAACTAGCAAAAACCAAAACGCCTTTGATCTAAATTAAAGGATATGTGTCAAAAATGGGTGTCTACAATTCCCCCTTTAATTTTCAAACTCATGCCAATCCCCCCCCCCCCCCTTGCCCACAACGCCGTAAGTCACGCGACTAATGGCTCTATCAACAACCCTGCTATGTGAGAAATTATTAGGTGGGACGAACTCACCACGTCATCCATGGGACTAACCAGTAGAATTTTGCCATGTAAAATGAACTCCTTAAATTTAGGCACGATTTTAGCCCAAGGTTTAGCCCACTTTTAAAATAAACCATATTTAAAGGGTAAGTCCCCAAATTTGAGATTTTATTGGGATATGGTTTTAGAAAATTGATGAGTTGTCTTCATATTATTGGTTGGTCCCATAAATGACGTGGTGGGTCCGTCCCACCTAATAATTTCTGCTTCTATGTGCTAACGTGGTCATTTTTGCTGACGTGGATTTTCCACGTCAGCTAATGTGGGCCCCAAAAATAAAAAAAGGAAAATAATAAACAGAAAAAGAAAATAACTCACCCACGAGAAACTGAACCTAAATCGATCAAAATCCCCAAATTTCTTTTACCCAAATCCCTAGTTCCCAAATCCAGTTTATTCCAAAACCCATCATCGACAACAATAGCTCCAAGTTGGAATTTAGAAGAATAAACCGGCGAAAAAAATCGAGCCCAGACCTGGACACAAATTGAAGTCAATAGCTCGAAAGAGGGAAAGTGAAAAGAAAAAGAGAATCGAAGAGAAAAAGGGAAAGGCGCCCTATGTTCGAAATTCTCGAATAACAGGGGTGACAAATATGAAGTTTGATATTGTTAAACTTTTAAACTTTTTTTTAATGGATTTTTTATTCGTGTAAAAAACAAAAATTTTCCTTTTGCTAATTTTGATTTAAATATCAATCCTGTCTTTGTCTTCACCCATTTGTTTAATCAGAACTTGAGTATCTTATATGGGATCTTTGCTATGCTTGTAATCCACTTTGGTTAATCTTGCAAGCAAATAATTGAGTCTACTTTTATTGCAGTGGTTTTAGGTGAAGGGTTTCATCTCTTCTACTCATTTTTGCTTATGTTTTGATCACTTGACTAATAAATTGGGTTTTTTGGATATTACTTTTGTTTGGCTGCTTTCTGCTTTTGATTTGATATTCCTGTTTTGCTTCTTCTGCTTGTGTTTCTTTTATCAACAACAGCCAGGGTGTTGAAGCCTGAAAGTTACCGATCAATGGTTGAAACCTTGGGTCCTTGAAGAAGAGGAAGAGCAGAAAAGAGAAAGAAAAGGAGGAAGGATAAAAACGAAAAAGATTTTTATTTATTTTAAATTTTATTTATTTTATTGAATTTTTTAATAAGTTATTAGTTTAAAATGGGTCTCAGTGCTGATGTGGAAAATCCAGATATTATTTAGTACTTTTTTCTTTATTTCTATTGAATGTAATGTTGGGAAAAAAACTCAGGTTGGTCCTGTTTGCTGCACTAAGTCTCACCGAGCAGTCTATACACATATCGGACACCAACTTGTACCCAAAAGTTTAAGCTTCCTTCATGAATGTATACCACTTTGACAGTGCATTCCTTTATGATGTGGGATTTTCATTCACATTTGAATCCTCAACAAACCGAGCTAACCTAGGCTCTCTCTGCTTCAACAAGGTCCACCGAGCAGCCCATGTACATGTCGGTCACCAAACTTGAACCCAAAAGTCTAAGATATTGATTTCTTGGGTCTTTCATGTATACATACCACTCTAACAACCCATTCTTCTATGATGTGGGATGTTCATTCAGGTGTGAATCCTCAACATGTAATAATATTTATATATCGTTTGTTTTTTTATTGAACATAAAAAAATTGTTATTTTTTACTTACACATAAAATCACGAAAACAAAAGGTCTTTAATTGTCCTCTATCATCGCTATCAAAGTGCCAGCTTGTTATACAATGCAAATGAATTGGTGTTGTGTGAGTCGAGGGGATTCGACTCCTCTCCGATCTATAAAATGGATTGGAGAAGGCAGTCCATTCTAGATGTATGCCACCTATAATATAAAATTATGATATTGCACCACTCATTTTAAAAAATACTCGTATATATAAAGGGACTAGAGAGAGAGAGGGAGGTGCGAAATGAATATGAAATTGCAAAAATGGTCTAAAGGTAAACTATTCAAATTGATAGGAACCACATATTAGTGACTCAAACAGTTAATATTGATTATTATGATTAATGATATTAGATTGAATTAATTAGTCAATCAGGCATTTGGTATGGTGGTAGAGTACTGAATTTTTAGTTCCAGCCTACCTAGACTATGGGGTCTTGGATTCAACTCTCACGGAATGTGAGTTTGTTTGTAATTTGTTTGTTTATTTGGTAGGTAGTTAGGTTATTTATGGTATAGTTTCTAGTTTGGGTTGAATTCTCATTTAGATGTTTGGGCATAGATATTTATTTTAATTGTAATAAGATTTCATTGGGTTTGTTTGTTGGATAAGAGGTATGATGGCTCATAGATTAGCGTTTCGGTAATGTAGCTAATCATGTAGCGGTGTACGGGTCTTCCTGCGCGTTGGTAATCTCAATCTTTTTAAAGAAATGAAAATGATTCTTTCTAAAAAAAATTAGTATTCTTTCTAAAAAAAAAATAGTCAAATCATAGGCTTAGTTTTGAAGTAGCTAGGGAAAATACCCGGGAAATTAAAGGAAAATAAAATCCTAGATTTTCATTTTTTATGTTTGGTTGACATGGAAGATGCGGAAACAAATCTAAATAGGAAAAATTGGTGATAAAAAAAAATCCATAAATAAAATTTTCCCCATTGTTTTCAAATAAATAAGGGGAAAACGAGGGGAAAAAATTAGAGGTGGCAAACGGGCGGGTTAGTTTGGGTTCGGGTTCGGACCATTTTCGGGTTTGGGCTTAAGTCAAATCGGGTTGAATTTGGATCAGGTTAATTCGGGTTCGGGTTCAGTTTGGGTTTTGGCCAGATCATTAATCCTTTTTATCCGGATAAATAATGTCATTATCTTTTTCAAATTTTGTGTGTAATTTATTAATTTACCTTTTAAACATATTCATATTAAAAACTATAGGGCATAAATGAAATTTTCATATATTTTCAGATTCAGGTTCGGGTTTTTTTCAGGTTCGGATTTTTTCGGATTTGAGATTTTTCCGATTCGGGTTCGGGTATTTGACTTTTTCTGATCAATCGGGTTCAGGTCGGGTTCGGATTCGGATTTTTCGGACGGATTTTCTCGGGTCGGGTTCATTTTGCCACCTCTAGAAAAAATCTAGGAAATAAGTGGGAAAATGTTGTTGAATTGTTCTATAGTGTTAGCCACGCCCATGAGAGGGACGCTTGTCAGTGTCATTTACCAGCTTACATTAATAGCCAAACTGTAAGTCACTCCCTAGTTGAGATGATTTTTATTAGCCAAATTTAAATTTCTTCTTCCTTGATCAGCAAAGTTACCGATAAAACTGATTGTTTATTGCCCATGAATTTCTTAGCAATATCCTTGGCTAATAGTTACGATCTAAGGATTGCCTCTTAGAATGAGAAATGATCCTATCAATAACATCAAAGAGTCATAAATGACCGTGAGTGCTCTTTTTCTTAATTGTCATCCTCTTCTAGTTGTTAACAGACTTTAGAAGAGAATTTAGGAAAAGGAACTTGATTAGTATTTGTGTATAGTGTAGCTTATATAGCTATACAAGATAGAGTTTTACAAGTATACAAAATGTATTTAAATCTAACAGAAAGTGATCATATCAATGATCATATCTAAAGAGATAAGGTTTAGTTTGAATTTAGGATTTGAAAATCTGTTTCCCTTTAATATCCTCCAGCAAGATGGTGGATCGATCAAGAACACCAATCTTGGACAGCAGCATTTGAAATCTGTCATTGGATAGTGGCTTTGTTAAAGCATCCGCTAACTGATCTTTAGTGGATATATGATTGACTTGAAGCTCCCTTGCTTGAACCTTCTCTCTGACAAATAGATAATCAAGTGCAATATGTTTCATGCGTGTGTGAAAGACTGGATTTGCACAAGTATAGATTGCACTTAGGTTGTCGCAGTAAATCACTGGAGTTGGAGAAGAAGGAATATGTAATTCTTGAAGTAGGGACTTGATCCAAGTTAACTAAGAAACAGTTTGAGCAATTGACCTTTATTCAGCCTCTGTCGAAGACTTAGCCACTGTCTTCTGTTTTTTGGAGCTCCAAGAGATAGGTGTATTGCCAAAGTAGATAATATAGGTAGAGGTTGACCTTTTATCATCAGGATTGCCAACCCAATCTGAGTCAGAATATGCGTTAAGAGTTGGCTTGTTCACCTTTTGAATTAGGATACCATGCTGCAGAGACCATTTCAGATATCTCAGGACCCTTTTTAGAGCTTGCAGATGTTTTTCAGTTGGTTTGTGCATCAGTTGAGAGAGTCTGTTGACCACAAAACTAATGTCTGGTCTTGTTAGGGACAGATACTGCAAGGAACCAAGTATTTGTCGAAATTGATGAGCATCTACTGAAGTCGAACCATTATGTAGGCTTAAGGAAGCAGTTGTGGACATTGGTGTATTGCTGGCTTTAGCACCACTCATATTTGCTTTGTCCAAAATATCTAATATGTACTTCCTTTGTGAGAGAAAAATACCATTGCTGAGATGTTCAACCTCAACACTAAGGAAGTAATTCAACTGACCAAGGTCCTTCAAGGAGAATTTTGGAAGATAATGTTGCATGAAACTGCTTCAAGAACTCAACATTATATCCAGTTAGTATAATATCATCAACATATACTAACATATATGCCAAAATGCCATCTTTATGAAACACAAACAATGATGTGTCTGCAGCAGAATTAATGAAACCATAGCTTTTAAGATAGGTGCTAAGTGCACAATACCAAGCCCTAAGCGCCTGCTTCAAGCCATACAATGCCTTCTGCAATTTACAAACAAAGCCAGGCCGAGCTTTGTCAACAAACATAGGTGGCTGCTTCATGTATATCTCTTCATTCAAGTCACCTTGAAGGAATGCATTATTTACATCCACTTGATGTAGAGGCCACCCATTTGTCACTGCAATGCATAACACTAATCTCACAGTAACAGGTTTAATCACAGGACTAAAGGATTCATGATAATCCAAACCTGCTGTTTGTGTAAAACCCTTGGCAACAAGCCGTGCTTTGTATCTGGAAATAGTTCCATCAGAGTTCTTCTTCACTCAAAAAACCCACTTGCACCCAACAACATTGCGATCTGCAGGTGGTGGCACCAGTTCCCATGTTTTGTTGCTATGTAAAGCTTGAAGTTCCTCAAGCATAACATCTTTCCAATGTGGAATCTTAATTGCTTTTGAGGCACAAGTTGGTTCATCAGAGGATTCAATGGGATGTTTGGTGACTGTAAGCAACATTTTTGGTTTGAAGATGCCATCTTGTGACCTGGTTCACATGGGATGTGTGCGAGCAGGCTATGAAGCAACAATAACAGATTGGGGTTGTGAGGAAGATAAAGCAATTGAGTTCAAGTTGGAGTTATGTACCTCTTGAGTTGATGAAGCAGGACTATCAGCTGGTGCCAGTGTGTATGAATTCCCATTGTCAGGAGAAATAGGATGTTCGGGAAAGAGTAAAGGAACATCACAAGAGGGGACAAATTGAGAAACAGGAACATCACTACAAGTAATTGCCTCAGACTCAAGCAGTGGAGAGACTTTTGCAGTAGTGGGAGAAGAATAAGGAAATCTGTATTCATTAAAGACAACATGCCGAGAGACAAAAGTCCTATTTGTTTCCAAATCTAAGCATAAATAAGCACTTCGATTCTTTGCATAGCCTAAAAAGACACAAGGCTTGGACTTGGGAACTAACTTATGCTCAGAGTAAGGTTTTAACCAAGGAAAGCACAAAAAACCAAATATTTTTAGCTTACTATAGTTTGGAGTTTGTTGAAACAAACATTCATAGGGACTTTTGTTTGAGAGAACTTTAGTAGGAAGACGATTTACCAAGTACACAGCAGCTTGGAAAGCATAGGACCAAAATTTAATTGGCATAGAAGCATTGTGCAGAAGTGTAAGGCCGGTTTCCACTATGCTTCTGTGTTTCCTCTCAGCTACAACATTGTTTTCAGGAGTATGGGGTGGTGTTTGAAGATGTTGAATGCCAAGAGAGCTGAAGAAAGGTTTGAGCTTTTCATATTCACCCCCCACAATCAGAATATACTGTTAAGATGTTAGTTTTGAAAAACTTTTCAACAAGGACTTTGAACTTGGAAAAGATACAGTAGACATCAGATTTAAATTTCATGGGAAAGAGCCATGTATAGCGAGTATGATAGTCCACAAAACTAACATAATATTTGAAACCATCAGAAGAAATCACTCGTGCAGGACCCCAAACATCAGTAAATAAAATTTCAAGAGGTGCTGAGGTATTGAAATTCAAGTGACCAAAAGGTAACTTATGAATTTTATTGCAAGCACAAGAAGTACAAAGTTCAGAAAAGGAATGTTTGAAACAAGGCAATTGAAAATGATTAACAAGAAATTGTAAAGTTTGTGAAGAGGGATGGCCTAGTCGCTGATGCCAAATATCTTTGTTTGCTTTTCTTCCTACTAGTGCAAAGGCTTGTTTTCCAAGAAGAGAGGTTGCTGGAGGAAACTCATATACACCATCCTTATTCACCAGAAAACAAGAATCAAAGAACTCACATGAGACATTGTTATGTTTGCAAAATTTAGAGACAGAAACAAGGTTATTGTTTGCTTGAGGAACAACTAAAACATATTTTAAACCAAAAAAATTGTTTTGAGTTTTAAGAGAAGTGGAACCAGTGTGAGAAATGAAAAGGCATGTACTATTTCCAACATATAACTCATCCGTGCCCTCATATGGCCTGTTGAGATCCAAATTTGCCAATTTGGCAGTTACATGATGGGAAACACCTGTATCTGCAATCCATGAAGTATTTTTTTTTCATGGATGAGAGGATGGCTGAGCAGAGACATGATTTGCTGTCATTTGAGGCTGCCTGGGCTTAATCTTCCTACACCATTTAGCTGAGTGACCAGGTTTATCACAATATTGACAGGTAAGTTTGGATGCATTAGAACCAGCAGGGTGTGTAGCTCTGTAACTTTTCCTTTGCTGATTGTACTGATGTTTAAACCCTTTACCACCATGAGAAGACTGCCTTTGAGGAGAATAGGCAGTTGAGATTACAGGATCAGTGGCAATCTCTTGTTTCTTTAAGTAGGTTTCATAATCAACCATTTTTTCCATTAGCTCTTCATAGGAAATAATAGACTCCCTTGCACGAATGCCTGCAGCAAGTTCTTTATATTCTTGGCCAATGCCATTTAACGCATAAATGACTAAGTCATCTTCAGAAATAGGAGAGTTAATCAAGGCTAAATCATCAGCAATTGTTCGAAGTGATTGAAAATATTCACTTACTGGTTTGGACCTTCTAGGTTGGGCTAACTTTTCCTTCAAGGACATCATTCTGGATCTGCTCTTGTTTGCAAACATCTGAGAAAGTTTATCCCATGCCTGTTTTGATGTTTGGCATGAAGCAATGAACGGTACAACTCCCTCTGATAGGGATGAAATTATTCCATGTAACAGTGGCTGATCTTGCTGAAACTAGAGTTCATACTCTGGGTTGGAGACTGTGTTGGTGGTAGATCCAGAGCCAGATTGAATAGTGGCTGGTGGAGTTGATTTGGATCCATCAACAATCCAAGTAGTTTATGTCCAAGCAAGAGAGAGTTGAACTAAGCTTTCCAGGACGGGTAATTTTG
Source organism: Corchorus capsularis (assembly GCA_001974805.1). NCBI lineage: Eukaryota > Viridiplantae > Streptophyta > Magnoliopsida > Malvales > Malvaceae > Corchorus > Corchorus capsularis. The sequence goes on from AWWV01012497.1 coordinate 22,764, forward strand.
TGCATTGAGCTTAATTGGAAGTTGCGCAACAGTATTGATGATAATAAGATTTGAAGGAGAAGGAGAAGAGGAAGAAGTGGTGGTTGTAGCAGCAAACGCAGCCATTAGAAATCAAGAGAAAAAAGGAAGAAAGGAAGGAAATGAGGGATTGGGAAGTAATTAGAAAAAAAATACGCTGTTAGGCTTTAGCTCTTGATACCATAACAGACTTTAGAAGAGAATTTAGGAAAAGGAACTTGATTAGTATTTGTGTATAGTGTAGCTTATATAGCTATACAAGATAGAGTTTTACAAGTATACAAAATGTATTTAAATCTAACAGAAAGTGATCATATCAATGATCATATCTAAAGAGATAAGGTTTAGTTTGAATTTAGGATTTGAAAATCTGTTTCCCTCTAATAGTTGTATCCTTGATATAAATAAAATATTAAAAAAAAAGATTGACTTCATGTTTTTATATATGTGATGATAGCAATCAGCTGGTATCAATTTTGTTTTGGTGTAAAATATTCCTCAATTTAGAGTTTGAATTGCTCATTACTCTATTTTTTACTCAACTCAAGTATATATAAATTTCATGTTTAGATTTCTTAATCATTCCATAATTTTGATTTCGGACTGGTAAGTTCGACAAAAAGCATCATGTTTGATTAATAGATTTGAGCAGGGAATTTTGCTTAATTTAGGGGCAGCGAAATACTTTTTGGCCTGGCGCCTCTACCGCCTAATAATGTAATGTAGGTAATAATTTAATTTCAAATTTAGTTTTTAGTTACAAGTAAATGGATTTTGAATACGGTTTTAAAAGTTATAGTAGTAACTTTTTCAATAACCGGATATTTAAATGGAAAAATTTGGTGAGACAAGTAGTAGTTTTTTTGCTACTCATAAATATAATATTGAAATAAGCTACACAATAGGAAGTAGTCCTCTCATATCCTAAATCTCATCCTACCCATCAGAGTTCGAACTCGAGACCTCCCCTAAGATTTCTTAAGCTTTAAGCTTTAACTACTAGGGTGGGGGGCAAGTAGTATTGCTCACTCCTAAAGAAATTATGAGAACGACTCAAATGCTTAAGTGTAAATCCTACCCCTTTATTAAATAAAATTTAGAACATACCTAGAAAATCTAAACATATTTTGTAAATCTAAACATACATTGTATATCTCTTATCATTAATTTATAACTTGTGGCTAAATTTTAGAGGATGTTTTAAGGTGATACAATTTTCTTTTTTACTCATCAACATGATATTGAAATGGGTTACAGAATAGGAGGTAGTCCTCTTCTTTCTCGTAATCCCAACCCGCCCATCCTAGGATTCGAACTTGGAACTTCCCACAAGAAGTCCCAATCTTTTAACCACTGGCATGTCCCCTTGTGGACTTTAAGGTGACACAATATTTAGTGATTAAGATTAGAAAAATTAATTATCCTATCCACTGTCAATTCGGAATTCTGCAGGGGAGGTTTTGTTTTGCGCTTCAGCCAAGATTGATCGGGTGCCTGATGTGTTATTTGCTAAGGTTTACGCCATAAGATTTGGTCTTATACTTGCTCACTCGAAGGGTTTTAGGATGTGTGAGATTGAAAGTGATTCGTTATTAGCAATCAAGGAGGTTGTAAAGAGTAAACCTTCTCTTTGGGAGGGGGGTGTGTTAATTGATCAAATTAGAGAATTTAGTTCTTTGTTTTCCTTTTGTAGTTTTAATCATGTAAGTAGATTAATTAATAGATTTGCACATGATCTTACTTTCATCATACATGAAGTAGGAATCAATTGTGTTTGGAGTAGAGATTCTCTATCCATTTGTAATCCGGATTTATGATATTAATGAATTCAAATTATTTGCTCAAAAAACAAAAACTGTGCGGACTTAAAAGGGTTGACATGCGTCCATTTAGGAAATAGATTTGAATATAAAATATTTAATTAATTAGAAAACGAGGTATGTGTCAATTCAACTCGCTTGTAAAGTCCAAAAACTCTACACCGATATAGTGTATCAAATAATACTCCCTCTCATTCAAAATAAGTGAAATACTAGGAATATTACACAGATCGAGGCAATTATTAGTTGGTTTTAAATTTAGTAAAAATTTACTTAAAATGGCATAATTACCCTTCAAAAATTTTATAAACAATTAATTAATAAATAATCTCCCCCTTCCCAACTTTCCAAGACCATTTAAAAGTTCAACAACTTTAATTAACACTTAGGGGTATATATGAAAAAAAGATTAAAATTGCATTGGTTTTGTAATTATTTCACTTATTTTGAAAGGCTGCAAAAGTTGAAATGTTTCACTTATTTTGAATGGGAGGGAATAATTCTAATTAAGATTATTATTAAGTTACTAAGGGGGTTTCTTTAAAGACTAAAACCTCATCAACTTCATGGTTTTCCAAACAAATACAACTCTCAAATGTAGTGTCTCGAATTGAGTTGAGCTTATTGGAAATTAGACTCACCAAATTATAAAGCTTTTTAAAGAAGACAAAACATCAACTTCACGATTTTCTGTGTTTCACCACAAAACATTGTTCTTAAGAAAATAATCATTCCAAATGTTTTTTTTATTTTAATTTTTGAAACCATCCTCAATGTCGTGTCTTGGAATATAATTTTTGAAATACAACACTCAAATGTTGTGTCTCAGAGCAGTAACTACACAGTGGAATCCAGTCATTCTTGGCAACTATGTATAGATCAAAACTAGACATCTAAATAAGAAAATTCTTGGCAACTAGCAAAGGAAACAAAGAAGAAATGAAGAAAAGGTAATTAATGAATTTTTTATCGGGCACCATCAAGTTCAAAAGTGACTTGCTTATTAATGCTGTCATACCGAATTGAGCTGCTTGTTCCATAATCATCACAAGGGATGCGCATTCCTATAGACACCCATTTTTTGCATATTCCTTATTTGTCACTATGTTTGCATTATGGTCATTTAGGAGCATTTTAGTCATTTTAGTGAAATGGTAGTTCATATTTAGCCTATGGCAGAGTAATCGATTTAGTAAGTCTTTTTAATTTGGTATTTGGTTATCATTGGCATATAAGAGTCAAAAACTCAAAAGCACCTGCCATCTTAACTTATTACATTTGTATACTACATTGGCATTCTAGTCTCAAGGCTATTACATTTGCATTATAGTTTCAAGGCATCTGCATTTTGGCATCTTTCTCTACTAATCTATTTTGGACTCATATGAGGACTATTTCACTTTTATTGCATTTGGGCTTATTTTTTCTTAATTGGACTATCCTTTCTTGATGATCATATGCTTTTGGACCTTAGACTCTAATTGAGTGAATTTTAGCACTTGAGCTTACTTTTTAGGCCTTTGGTGATTGAGGGTGGCCCAATTTATTCCATGTTATCAAATAAATACATTTTTTTTGCACTTTTGTTTACAAAGCACCAAAAGGAAAATTAAAAAATAGAAATTGGAAGTCTAAAAAAAAATAGTCTCATTTTTAGTTTAGTCCATACACGTTTTCATTGCATTTGAAGTTAAATCCTCAAGTCATAAAAAGGGACCAGAAAGAGTTTACTTTTCCATGTTTACAATTTGTTAGCATTTCTTTACAATTATTGAAAACCAAAAAAACAAAGACCGAAAGCCTTTTTCCTTGGAGACTTTAGTTTCATCCCCTGTTTGTTCCTTGCTCCCAGTTCTCATTCACAAGATCAAGTCTTTACCGGGTAAGCCCAAAGTGACCTCAAGGGTGGTGATCTCATGACCTGCAAATGCAAAGAAAAAACCAAATCAGTAAGAAAGTAATGCAGCCAAGATCACCAGGCAATAGAGAGACAGGAATCAAATAGAAAGAAACAGAAATGCAAATCATTCTCGGCAAAGTTCAACTTGATGGTTGTAAATTTAGAAATCAATCAGAGAACAATGTAGCTCAATCTAAAGTGAGCATCAAGCAGGGCCATATGGATTACAATTCAATTCAGTAGCGGAAGACGGAACATCAGTGCATTGAAATGCAAAACAATTCACAAGCAACAGGAAACAGAATTCTACTTTAGTGATTAAGCAAAAAGGAAAGCAGCCATAAAACACTCAAGCACCAGTTAATTTCAAATAGTTCCGTGGGCAATGTCAGCATACAAGAGAAGGAAAAAGAAACACTTACAAGAAAGATCACCAACACTCATCAGCAACAACAGAAGATTTGACTCCAGGGGCAATAATAGAGCAATCTCAACATTTTCATCTTCAAATTCGCATTCTATTTCAATTATCAATAAGACAACAGTCGACATATAAGCATACATGGCAACCTTCATTACATCATTCCTAGCATCTCATTACATTTCACTTCACACATACCACACATCATTTGCACCCAAGTTCATCACTTGCATAACAGAACAAATATAGACATTTCAACATGCAACCTAGCGTTTAGAGCAAAGCATCCCACACAGGCTCAAATTCATGTTTACATACAGTATTTTAGCATTTCATTTCATGACAAACATTTCTCAAGACAATTAACAGTAGGCATTCAACAAGCAAAAGCAAAAACAGAGGCAAATTCATAAAGAAAGGGAAAGAGAGATATACCTGAGACTTGAGAAAAGAAAATCCTTGCCCCCTCTCTGTTGCCAGCTCATCACAATTGCACCTGCACATAGAGCCAAAAACAGATGTTCACATGGTTTGCATAATCAGCATCACAAACAGATAATATATAGGGAAGGGAGAGGAAAATGTACCTTCACCAGCTCACCTCACTCACACGTGCACTTCTAGAATCACCTGCAGAAACAAACAGACAAAAGGGGAAAGGAGATAATTAGGGAGCAAGTAAGAAAACATAAATAGGGGAGGGCAAGGGTTTTTGAAGGGATAGTTTTGGGGAGAAAAAAAAAGAAAAGAGGTTTTAGGGGTCTTTAGAGGAGGCGGCAGAGAGAAGCTTTGAGGGTTTTAGAACAGAAAAAAGGAGAACTTTTCTAGGGTTCTTGGTTCTAGTTTCAGGAGGAGGAAGTAAGAAATACAGATAAAAAGGAAAAGCTTTAAGATTCTCGAAATAATACTTACCTGTCTAGAGGAGAGATCCTTGTTTATTTTCGGTTGTGTCAAACCTTTAGTTTTCAAGGGCTTACTGATTTGGGAGTCCGAAGCTAGGGTCTTGTTTCTTTAAATCAAGTTGGGGTTTTCGAAGTGTAGTGAGGGAGACTTCATACAAGTCAAATATAGCGGAGCCGCCGGGACTTTGAGATTTCAGGGGTCGGAAGGAGCTTTTTAAGGTTTGGTAGGCTTAGATTCAAAAAATGAACGGTGTTTAGATAGAGCAGAGGGAGGTGAGTGACATACCTGAAACTCGAGCCGATTCATCGGTGAAGTATTGAGATCGGAAAGACGGAAGTATGGTTCGGCTTGGGCTAGATTGGTGGAGTTGTGAGCTTGATCTTGCGAAAGGGATGCCGGATCCGGGTTCAGGCCGTCGTTAAGAAGCAAACTGGAATTTTTGCGCTCAATCCGAGCTCCGGCGAAACTACGGCACGGTGGGGTATAGCGGAACCCGCGGAAGAGATGATTTCAGGGGGTGTCAGTCTCGACGGCGTGGGATGGAGAAGAAGAAGAAGTGGGGGAAAAAGGGAAAATGTTTGGCTTTTATACAAAGCCCTAGAACCCGACCCGGATACACCTCAATGACCCGTTCGGCCCATCTCATTCAGTTGGGTAATTTACTTGGGCTCCTAATCTTATTTGGGCTTTTAAATTCTTTTATCCATTTGGGCTTCTTTTAGTTTTAATCTATGCATTGGGTCTTTAGGGGGGCTTAGTTTAGTTGACATTAGTTTAATTTAAGATTTAATCTCATTATTAGTTTAAGTAATTTAGTTTAATTTTGAATAAATTGGTAAAAAATGAAATTCTAGAATTATTTTAGTTCTACATTTTAGTTTAGTTTAATTGTCAATAGATTAATAAAAAGAAAAAGAAAAGTGTTAGGTTAGTTTAAACATATGCATTCATATTTATTTTGATAAATTGTTGCAATTCATTATGTCCTGAGACCTAAATTAAATTGACACGACGATGAAACGATCAATTGGGACTTTGACAATTTTTGTCAGTCTCAATTTGGGTTTCCTAGGCTTGGAACATCCAGATGAGGGTTTTAGCTAGTATGAGTGGAGGGTCCCAAAATGGTGTTCCTCGTATAATTATTTGGTAAAAATGTACTTAACCGGAAAAAACATGCATCACATGCATCCATGCACTAAAAGTCCAGTACCCCAATAAATTAAGAGTCAAAATAATAGTAATCAGTAAATCAGTAATTCAGTAAAAAGAGATTAATCAGTAAATTGGTAATTAAGAGTCAAGGTAATCAGTAATCAGTAAATCAGTAAAAAGAGATTAATCAGTAAATTGATAATTAAGAGTCAAGGTAATAGTAATCAGTAAATCAGTAATTAAGTAAAAGAGATTAATCAGTAAATTGATAATTAAGAGTCAAGGTAATAGTGATCAGTAAATCAGTAATTAAGAGTCAAGGTAAAGGGATTAATCAGTAAATTCATAATTAAAAGAGGAAGTAAAAGTAGTAATCAGTAGACCAGTAATTAAGAGTTAGAGTAAAGGGATAGATCAGTAAATTGATAATTAAGAGAGAAAGTAAAATTAGTAATCAGTAATTAAGAAAGGAAGTAAAAGGGTTAATTAGCAATTAAGAAAGGAAATAAAAAGGACTGATCAGTAAATTAAGAAGGATTAATCAGTAGATTGGTAATTGACAGTCAAAGTAAGAGAGGTAATTAGAGAAGTAGTAGTTAAGAGTAAAAGAAGTAATTTGCAAATTAGTAATTAAAAGTAAAATGGTAAGGAGTAAAAGAGTAATCAGTAAAGAGGAAAATGGTAAAGAGTATAGAGTAATCAGTAAAGAGAAAAGAGTAAAAAGTAAATAGTAATCAGTAAAGAGAAAATGGTAAAATGGTAATTAAATTCAAGAGAGTAAAATAGTAATTAGTAAAGAGTAAAGAGTAATCAGTAAGAAAAATGGTAAAAAGTAAAGAGTAATCAGTAAAGGAAGAATGGCAAAGAGTAAAGGGTAATCAGTAAAATGATAATCAATAAAAAGTAAAATGGTAAAAGGTATATCAGTAAAAAAAATAATAAAAATGGTAATTAGTAAGAGTAAAATAGTAATCAATAAAGAGTAAAAGGTGATCAGTAAAGAGTCAAATGGCATGAATATAATTAAAGATAGAAAACAACCAAATATGGAAACCCACAGTTAAGTCCAGATTAGTCAGTGCCGTCTTTTGACGGGCGTCGTGGGGGTGCTAATCATTCCCCACGCGTACCCGACTCCCGAACCTTTAGGACTCTGCTTAGAAGACATTTTATTAGGTTTAGTGTTACCTTTGCCAAGCTTAGGTTAACATTAGGCTTAGTAATCTGATAGGTGGCTAATCACACCTAGGTTAAAAAAAATTAGTGGCGACTCTGTAGTTTTTAAGTCGTTCAGCGGTAGGGTTCAGACCCCCGGACTCGGACGTTGCGACAATTCCAAGCAAGTATTCTACCTCTTCTGCTTGCAAATTGCTTTTATCCCAACGATACCTCTCTGTTGCCTGCAATCCTTCTAATTCATGGGCAACTTCCTTCATAGTTAGCCTGTCCTCTCCCATCACTCTCACACATTGCCTAGCTAATACTGCTACTTCCCTCAGCTGCTGAATATTTCCATCATTAAGGAACTTGGGATCCAGAATTTCAACGAAGCGATCCTCTTTCATCAAAGAAACGAAGTACATGGCCAACACCTTTCAAAACAGACCACTTTTTGCCCTGTCAGTAACTCTATAAGGACAACACCAAAGCTATAGACATCATTCTTTTCAGTTATTGTCCTGTATGCATGTATTTTGGATCCAGGTAACCAAAAGTTCCTTGCACCATTGTGTTTACCTGTGTCTCATCAGATGCGATCAATCTTGAAGCTCCAAAATCAAAAACTTTTATGGTGTAATGCTCATCTAAGAGTACGTTTGCCAACTTGATGTCCCGATGGATGATTGGAATTGAAGCAGCAGAGTGCAAATAAGAAAGGGCCTCTGCCGTTTCAGTGGCGATTCTCAAACAAGTTTCCCATGGAAGAAAAGAGGCAGCAGCAACATTTTTGTGCATATGGTCAAAAAGGGATCCATTAGTGACATATTCATAGACTAACAGGGGAACCTCTGTCTCCAAACAGCATCCTAGGAGTTTCACAACATTCCTGTGGTTGATTTGGTAGAGCACAGTAATTTCATTAATAAATGGTTCAACTTGGCTTTGATCTCCAATTCTTGATTTTTTTTATGGCAACCATCCGATGATCAGCTAATATTCCTTTGTAAACTGTTCCCTGACCCCCTTGTCCTAGAATTGTGCTTTCATGGTAATTGTTGGTCGCCATTTTGAGTTCCTCTGCTGCAAATATCTTAACGCTTTGATCATTCCCTTGGTGTTTGGAAAATTGGCCCGCAACAAAATGCCACCATTCTACTTGAAGTAGCTTTCCCTTAATTTGACAATCTTTCTTTGCCTAAATACCAAATACGACCATGATATGCACACAAAGATAGCAACAAAGCCAATGCTCATCCCTGTATTCCAAGTAATCTATATATATAAAAGTACGAACAAGGGGAAACTTTATATTTTCCAATTGCACCCTTATTTTTAAAATATATTTCCAATTGTACCCTTTTCTTTAAAACATATTTCTAAATTGCCATTACTAAATAATATTTTAATTAATCCATTATTTTTTTAATCTTAAATTATATAATGTGTGTACTAAATTACTATAAGAAAGTCAATTTGACTTCTTGTTTCCAACGTCCTATTTAATTTTGCCTTTTGTCTTTGTTTCCAATCGTTGTATTTAATTTTGCTTTGTCTTTAGTCTTAAATTTCCATTATTAAAATTTAGTATAATTTTATTATTTCAAAATTAATTAAAAAATTCAATTTAGACCGAATTATGAGTTTGTCAAATTGATTTTAGTTGATGAACATGCAAATTATCTTTACTATTACTTTTTGAATTTAATATTTTACTTTTAATTTCAATTTTTAAATGTCAATAAAAAGATTAAACTAACACTAACACGTACAATTGTTAGTGAAGCTCCATCTCTTTGTTATATAATGTTTTGCCGCATTCATTTTGTTCAATTGGAAATTTTTGAGTTAGAAGAGTAGGTGATATTATGATTTTGATTTTCTTGTCTCTATGTGGTTATCAAAATTTCATAAGATGTTTATTATAATTTCATGAGGAGGTTATCAAAATTCCATAGTGTGGTTACCAAAATTTCATAGGATCAGGTTATTAAAATCTTTTAGGTTGGTTATTGTAATTTCATAGGGTGGTCAATTATCACAATTTTATAGAAAGGTCACTTCGCAACGGGTTTTAGAAGGTCCGAGATAATTCAATTAGAAATATCTGCATTTCATAAGGTGTTTTGATATCATATTTTCAACACCAGATTTATAGAAAGAAAAAACATGAATAATGTTGCTCGTGAACATGACAAAGAACAATGTACACATTTATACAAAGAGGAAAAGTCATGAGTGACTTAGAAACAGATACTAAAATCTTGAACTTCCACTAAAAAAGCGTAGAGAAATCTATTCGAGGGCAAGTTTCCTTACAACCAATATGTGCCTTTCAAAAGTTTCAAACCATATGCATGAAACATTACAGGAACATTTCATGCTTTGCCTTCAGATTCCATAGCTGAAACCTTGTCATCCACATTGGCCCCAGACCTTTCAACCGCATTCAAGAAGACAAAAGGTTGATGTGCGTAAATGGAATGAGTAATAGGTAGACAACAGAATACAATAAAAGATACCAAAAGGAAGCTTAAATATAATACATTGCAAATTATTATAAATGAATCATCTCAAATACATGAGGAAAAGCTCTAAACAAATGGCACTGAATTCTAGAACTTAGGATATAACATTTTATTAGCTGGTACTTAGGATAGATATAACATAAATCATCACAAGCACATGGACTTACCTTATTAGTTGACAAACTAAAATTGTCCTGTTGAACATGGAAAAGATGAAAAAAAAATTAAATATCCATTGGTTAAGGAATATATTTAAAGAAGTGACATAGAGATAAGCATTCCCAAATAACAATCGTTAATTCTACCCTAATGGATACTAACAAATAAATCAGAGAAACTGGAAATTAATAATGCTCTAAATCTAAATTGGGAGATTAAAAGTTAAATATTTTAGCTTGGTTCACAACAATTACACTTTCATATAGGACTTTAATAAAGTTTTTCCATAGTAGGGAACTAAAGGTTATATTCTGTAAAAACCAAAACTTCATAAGAAAAGTCCAAATTAATGAACTTGTAAAAGACTCAAATTAAAGAGATTCACACTTAAGTGAACATCGAATATAAAGTGATTTAAGGATATCATGAAAACATATTATTCAACACAAAAAAAGAAGGAAGTTCATGTCAGCTTACACAATTGTTGTAAGTAAAGAATTTAAGCTTGCAAGCAAAAATTACTGAATCAATAGAAAAGAAATATAATGAAGAACAAAGAAACTAAATGGGGGAAAGAAACTAAGATAAACATTTGGAAATCATATTACCTTGTATATGTCTATATTATGACACAAACAAAGATCCATATCCCTTTCTATAGAGCTTCAAGCATACCTTAACAACTATTTAAGAACATTAAAAATATCCTCCAGATCCTCAAATCAACCCAAACAGAGGCAACTATGGTCTTTTTCTCATTTTAATTCATATATTATACTATAATTATAGACTCTAACATGACTTTGCTTCAGTTAAGTAAGGCGATTTGATATATGATACAATTTGAAGTAGAGAAACTATTGGTATAGCATACATATGTTATCGAAGAGAAGGGTGCAGTGGCTACAGCCTGCAAGTAATTCAAATTACCTATTAAGTAAAGAAATAAGCCCTTCATACTAAGCAGAGGCAGCTACCAAATCGAGCTCTTTAATGCTTCTTTCCTGTACAGATTTACAAACATTAGGAGTTAGGCGCATGCAAATAACTACATAAGTGAGAGAGGATAGTGTAATAATGCTCAGAGAATGTATATAAGAGACAAAAATGTTCTAATCAAGAATGAATAATGTTTTTTGGGTACAAATTGATTGTCTCTCTGAATGTTTTTCCTCAATTTTTTAGTCAGCTCGATAAAATCAACTCCATCTCCAATTACCACCACTTTGTCTCTCTGTTCTCCCTCTATTCCAACATAGCTTACACCTGTATTCAAAAATTGTTAAGGAATTCATTAATCTTTATACTCTCAACATATATAGCTTCAACTTTAAGTTATTATCACAAAAACCAAACAAATAGAAGGAAAAGAAAACAAATATCCAGTTTAAAAGAGTGCCCTCTTGATTTGCAGCCACTTTGGGTGCCTCAGTCCTGCACTCTTGGAACTTCATTGACACTTGCAATCATCAATAAATAAGTGAAAGAAAAATAGAAGAAAACAGAGAAAAGAAAACAGGACATGCACCAAAGAAATCAGGAAAAAGAAGAAGAAAAGTAAATAAAGAAAATAGAAATTGAGAGTATACTTACCTGAGTCACAGACAATTAAATTGGAAGGTGAAAACCTGGGCATCAAAAAACAAACAAAATCCGCAAAAAATTCAGCCTCCATAAATAACAATAGGAACACAAAAAGAACAAAAATAAAACAACAAAATCACAATTCAACAGCATGCAAGCAAAAACCCAGAGGAAAACCAAGGTAAGACCTCAAAAAGTAAGTTCATAAACTTTGAATTCACTGAGAAAAATCAAATTCCAAATTTTGATTAATAAACTCTGAATTCAAACACGAGTCAATTTAAAAGAAAAATGATTATAGACGGCTTATTAAAACAAAAGTAATAATCAATATATAGAAGGATCATTTAACATATATACCAATAGCACAGTTATCCAAAGTACTTCAATTTCAAAGTTGTTCCCCAATATCAACGTGATTGACCTCTGTTTCACATAAGAGAGATGCAAAACTCTGAACACAAAGAAAACCCAGTTAAAATCAAATAATTGCATAAAAGCAAAACCCAATTAACTCAGAAACACATATACAACAATTCTCCTTGGACATGCAAATAAAACAAAGATAATGAAAGCAAAAGATGAAGGTACGCGAATGTTGCCCCCTTTCTCCAAAATCAGAGGTGAGCTTAAAGAAAGTGGAGGAAACGAAAAAAAAATAAATCATAAATTCAAACAAAGCAGGCATTTGAGATCAGAAATTCAAACTGACCCAATATAGTGAAGAAATATGTTATAGGGCCTAAATTGAAATCACCATGAAACCCAATCTAAGTCACAACTCATACATGCAGAACCCAAGCAACACAAAATAAAATGTAACAATAAATTTGAAACAAAAGGAAAAAAAAACTAAACTTACAATTACCCAAACTTTGTGGATTCAATCTCTCCTTCCGGTCGTTCTCCTCTGCTGCCGATCTCTCCCTCTGCACCAATCTCTCATCTTGTCAAACAAAAAAAATTAAAGAAAAGAAAAAACTCATGCAAGAAATCAAAATATATGGAAGATTAAAAGGAAGAAAACATAGAAATCAAGAACCCAAAAGAAATCTGAAAGGAAATTATCCGAAAATCTACCATTAAAACAAAACCCACATACCGGTTTGGCATTAGATTGCCGAATACGACTGGATCCCACATCCGACGAGCTGGTTCGGTGAGAGAGAAAGGAGTAGATGAAGGGTGAATGTCTGCATGCAACCTGTATTTGAAAAAACAAATGCTTCATCTAATGGGAAAAAATAAGAACATAAATAATTTTTAGGGGGAAAAAAGAGCAAAAAAGAGTCACCTGGTGATTCTGTTTTAATGCGAAAAAAAAAAAAGAGTCACCTAGTGGAAATCCCACAAGAGAATGATTGTGAAGAGAAGAGCCAGAGAATCGACAGGGGAAGGGGAGTAAAAGAGAGAGAACATGCTTTCTTCTTTGTTCTGGTGAAATAAGATAAAATTCTAAAGACCACCTTTTTATCATGGTTAAAATTAAAACTGAATTGCTAAACACCGCCTCCCTTTTTTACACTTTTGGCCTTTGTTCATATTTTGAACTTTCTAACAACTTCTTCAAACTCTCGACCTTCAAACCCTAAACTTCATTTCTAACAACTTCTTCAAACTTCTTCAAATTTCATTTCTAACAAATCTTCAAATTCATTTTCCCTCATTTTAATCATAAACTAATTAAATACTAATTAATCATAAACTAATTAAATACTAATTAAACATAAACTAATAAACTAAGTAATTTTAATTAACTAATTAAAACTAATCATAAACTAATTAATATTAAAAAAAATGGCCTTGCCGCCCAGTTTGGGCGGCTAGGCCATTTTTTTTTTAAAATTCCAGTTCCAGTTCTCTGAGATTTTTTTAACAATTTTCTGTTCAATTCCAGTTCTCGGCTTGTTTCACGTTAGAAATTAACTTGGAGATTTCAGAGGATTTGAAATGTTACAAAATGGAGCAAAGGGCAAAAGTGTCAAAAATTATAAAAAATGGGACGATGTTTAGCAAACCCCAATTAAAATTAGGTGGGACCTATTTCCCACTCAAAGCAATTCAAGATAGAGCAAAATCACAATTTACCCAATGAAAAGGATGATTTTTAGATAAGTGAGGCCTACGTAAAAGAGTGTAATTGAGTTGCTATTCATGTGTGCAGAGAAAGTGCCTAGCAAATTTTTGTTAACATTGACCCAGAAAATAAAATAAATAAAAAGCTCCATGGTCCATGCAAACACCACGCAACTATATTTGGGCAAAAAAGAACACCATTCAAGTGTAATTCAAAAGAAATTAATTAGTGAGTAGTTTTTAAGTTCCTTTCTTTGTGGCAAAAAAAAAAAGGTTCTAAGTTACTACTCCTACAAATCAAATTGCCGAAAAATACATACATTATAAAAATGCAAATATAAATAAGGAAAGTATTAATAGGTGAAATGGATTAAAACTTTATGTGAAAAATTAATCTAAGATCAAAACTTGTTAGCAATCCTAAACTAACAAAATGACTGATGTGAAAAATTAATCTAAAATTAAAAGTTGTTAATGTATATTGATTTAAATAATCCTAAGTCCCATGTTAATGATGTAAAAATAATAATTGAGAGATATTTAAATAATCACACATTAACCATATCATCTCACTAAATATATGTTGCTTAACAACACAAAGCTCATAAAATGATTGATTTAAAATTGTATTAAAATATTAGTTGAAGAATACTCAAAATATCCTTACTAATAGAAGATTAAGTGATATAATTTAACAAAATCTAAACATGATTTAACTCAACTATAATTTAATAAAATAATTGAAGATAAATTGTAGATAACTCTAATGGTAGATCAAGTTGGTACAATAAAATCAATAAGAAAAATAAGTCCCAAGGCCATAATTGCTAAATCAAATGAACTTTAATTTAAATTTAAATGAATAACTAAGGACTAAATGAGATAAAAGAATGCCTAGAGGAAACAAAAAAAATGACATGGCATGGAAACTAATATGTAGTTTGTCTAAGTTGCCTACTAAACCAAACTAAAATTAAGCATGTAGTTCTACCCTAATCCAATAAAACCAAGTACTAATTAAGTATGCTAAAAAACTAAACCAACTTCTATAAATACTATGGGAGACAAAAATGACATGACATGAAATCTAAACCCTAATCATGACATGACAAACCCTAAGTGAGATGAAGCATTGTCCCCATCTCATGAAAGCCAAACCCTAACAAATAATATAAACCCTAAGTGAGATAAAAGAAACCCTCAAAAAACACATTAAACCCTAGGTGAGATAAAAAGAAAAAACATGAACAACCATATTCACCCTTACCAACTACACCAAATTACATGAAAACCAATGGTGGAGGGCAAAAAACAAAAAAATTTGAAATAACAAAAAAAATGGTGGAAAAATCATTATTTCAAAAGTTGTGACATGAAAGTCAAACCCTAGCTTAAAGGAAACAAAAAAAAATGACATGGCATGGAATCTAATATGTAGTTTGTCTAAGTTGGCTACTAAACATGTAGTTCTATCCTAATCCAATAAAACCAAGTACTAATTAAGTATGCTAAAAAATTAAACCAACTTCTATAAATACTATAGGAGACAAAAATGACATGACATGAAATCTAAACCCTAAACATGACACGACAAACCCTAAGTGAGATGAACCATTGTCCCCATGTCATGAAAGCCAAACCCTAAACAATATAAACCCTAAGTGAGATAAAAGCAGCTTTCAAAAAACACATTGAACCCTAGGTGAGATAAAAAGAAAAAACATTAACAACCATATTCACCCTTACCAACTAAACCAAATTACATGAAAACCAATGGTAGAGGGCAAAAAACAAAAAATTTGAAATAACAAAAAAAAATGGTGGAATAGTCACTATTTCAAAAGTTGTGACATGAAAGCCAAACCCTAGCCTAAAGGAAACAAAAAAAATGACATGGCATGGAATCTAATATGTAGTTTATCTAAGTTGGCTACTAAACCAAACCAAAATTAAGCATGTAGTTCTACCCTAATCCAATAAAACCAAGTACTAATTAAGTATGCTAAAAAATTAAACCAACTTCTATAAATACTATAGGAGACAAAAATGACATGACATGAAATCTAAACCCTAAACATGACATGACAAACCCTAAGTGAGAAGAACCATTGTCCCCATGTCATGAAAGCCAAACCCTAAACAATATAAACCCTAAGTGAGATAAAAGAAACCCTCAAAAAACACATTAAACCCTAGGTGAGATAAAAAGAAAAAACATGAACAACCATATTCACCCTTACCAACTACACCAAATTACATGAAAACCAATGGTGGAGGGCAAAAAAAATTGGAAATAACAAAAAAAATGGTGGAAAAGTCACTATTTCAAAAGTTGTGACATGAAAGTCAAACCCTAGGGGCAAAAAATAATGGAATGTCTAAATTATCCTCAAGTCTTATATTGGATGCCCAAATTGCCCTCATGAGTTCAACGAAATAACAAAAAAACCGATGGCCAAAAGACCAAAGAACCATGCAAATAGTACCCCAATTGAATGTGGTGAGAGTTCTTATTGGTTTTTTGGTAATCCACATTTCAATTATTATTGTTTGTTATATATAGTTTGTTTATTTGATCATTTCTCATTGAATGTTTGGGCATATAAGGATTTTTTTTATAACAGCAAATAAGTACTGTGGGAGCCTTTTTGTGTGATGGAAGGCCTGGGTCGGCTCTTTATTGGGTTCGAGCCCAAGCCCAAATATCCCAGTAGAGATATTGGGTTATAAAATGAGATTTGAGACCGAAAATAAGAAGGAAGTATAAATTGCTGTCCAAAGAACACTTCTCGCCGCAGGAAGAGCAAAATATTACAGAGGAGAAACTGAGGAAGATGAAAAAGATTAACAAGAACACCAAAATCGTATTTGCTTGAAATAAAGGAATCAACGAGTTTCTTTATTGATTGTGAGAAACAGATTGAGTGTGAGATTTGGGAGAAAGAAGAAGGAAACATTAAGAGCAATGGAATCAAAACTCAAAGCTATGACAATGGAGGAAAACACTGATTTGGAGAGATTGAGACTGATTTCTTCTTGTGTTATGGACGATTAGCGTTCTTGAGAGCTTTGTGATGAAGATGGTGATGATTCTTGTGGTTGCCCTTATCGTCCTTGTAGTGATTATTTGATAGATGTGTAGTGATGATTCGTAGATGCCATTTTTGCCGTTAGTGACCCCTTTTTATAGTTCTTCTATTGGCCGGTCGGAAGCTTTATCCGGTTTGAGGAAGACAACGATGGCTTCTTTTTGGTCTTGAAATCATCCTCTTCTTCTTGTGTTCATATGTCGCTATCATCGATGGCAACTCTTCATTTGGTTTGCCGAGGTTCCTCCCAAAGTCAAAATAGGCTTTGTTTTTTATTCCACCCTCTACAACCCACCGATTACCCCATTTGTGTTAAGGAACAACTTCCAAGCATAGTTGTTCCCTTTAAGGAGAGTAATCGGAGGAGTTTCCTTCCTCTTTTGCCTTCCAAGCCACATCTCCCAATGAGTTTCCCGCTGTGGTCTTGGTCCACAGTAGCCCTTAGACCTGCAATGAAGATTAATTAGCACTCAATCCCTGCCATAAATGGTTAAATATGAAGGAATTTGAATTTAAATAAAATCCTTCCCTTGCTGCTTTTCTCAGCAGGAAGTCTAACATGCTGCAGCAGGGAATTGAGTTTTGTGCCTTTTGTCTTCATGCTTTTGGTTGTGTGATTAGGTGTCAAAGCCTCAAGCATTGGGCCTTTTGGACCGAAAAGTGGACTTTGAAGAGGCAAAACCCAACGTAATATATGTGTATATGATGTGCTCTTTTGCTTTGTGTAAATAATGAAATAGTTGACAAGGCCCAATGTGTGTTAAGGACCTTTGTCATATAGAGAAGAAAATTGTTCTTGTGTTATATGTGTTTAGGGATTTTAGTATAGATGCCTCTGTGTTATATGTGTTTGAGGACTTTGAAAGAGTTGTCCCTGTGTTATATGTGTTTAGGGACTTTGGGGAGAGAGAAATGCCTTTAGGGATATGAGAGATATAAATATGAGGGGATAGATGACCCAACCTTGAGTATGCTTGGTGGGCTTTTGTGGGCTTTGGATCATCCCAATTTGACTCCTAACAAGTATTTGATTGTAATGAGATTTGAATATTATATTCCCTAAAAAAATTATGTTTTTTCCAGTAATTTAATTATGTTAGATTACAATAATGGGATGCTTTGAATCATGATTAATTTCAATCATTTTATTAACTTTTTACTTTAAACGTGTTCCGCTACGTGCAATGCATGTGGAAGTTAAAATTAGTATATATTAAGTGGAGTATAAACATCGACATTATACTTTGCATAGATAGGCATAGTGCTTTTCTTTTATTGTTATACAGTAAAAATAATTACTAATTATTATTTTTAACTCATAATAACATAGATTTTCATAGGTAGTAATAGTAAATAAACAAAGGGTTTTTTTTTGAAAAAAAAAAGGGTAAAAATAGTAAATAAACAAATATAGTCATCACATTTGGAAAGTATGGGTTTAGCTTGGTGCTTGATAATATCATGAGTAGTATATTTGTTATTATTTGAATAAACTTTTGAGAAACCTAAATCATTTTTTTTTGGAAAGAATATTAAAGTACCGCAGCTTTGAAAATCACTCAATTATAATCATGGGAAACTTGCCAGACGAAGTAAACAAAATTAATTTTTTTCCTTAATGCCCATAATTTATTTAAATTAAATAAATATAAATTATAAATAATAAGTATTTAAAATAATTATGGGAAGTAAATTATTATAATTATATATTGAATTTACAATATCTTTCCATGATTAAAATAAAAAAAAGTTTCATGACTAAATATAATATTATAATTAAATCTATTATAATCTAAAAATAATTATTAGAATTAAATTATCAATAACAATTATAGTGGGTTATTAATATCTTTTCATAATTTTTTTGGTGATAAATATCTTTCCATAATTTAAAAAAGAAATTAAACATTGAATTTAAAATATCTTTTCATAATTAATAAAAAAAGTTGAATGACTAAAAAGAGTGATCATTAAAAAGTTATTATACTATAATACTAAGGGTATTTATGAAATTTTCTAATTAGAATTTTTGAGTTCATGATTTCATATAATAGTAAGATAAGATAAGATAAGACAAGACAAGACATGATAAGATAGTAAGATAATAATAATAAGCCTTAAACCACTTACACCAAACAATTATTTTTCACCAAAAAAACCAATTATTAGTATTTTCTTGAATAGATATTCCAAGCTTCATTGGCCCAAGACCAGGAGTGTGAAAAGTTAATTAAGCTTTTCCAAAATATACATGCTTAGATAGGCTCAGACTTATATTCTTATATGACATAGGACGTTATTAATTTATTTTTAATTATTTTTCTGCTATTTTAATTATTTCCTAGTTTAATTAGGATGGAGTCTTTAATTTTCCCAGTCCTATGTGGATTTGGATTTAGCTATTTAGTTTGCCTATATAAAGGCCTTCTATTTCAGAAATTAAAATAACTCTTGAATTCTATTTTTCAAAATAAATTATTTATGGAATATTTTCCCAAAATTGAGATTGCTTCTCAAACCCTAGATTTCTTGATTGTTTAAGGATCTTGTTTCTTTCTTCGCTTACCACTACGTCATTATACTTGTTGGGCACTTATCATGTTTTTACCAATTGTTAATGATAATGATGTTATTAGTTTCAAGCTACATCTTTTATATATACTAATCTTCACTTTCACATGCGTTGCACGTGACCTATCATGTTTAGATTAAAAGAAAATTAAAATAAATTATAAGTAGACATGTTAAAACCTGATCCAAACTCGATAACCCGCCCAACCCGGTCAAACTCAATTTGACCATAGAAAGTAAAGGACCCGAATCCGTCCTATCCAGACCCGACAAACCCGTAACCCGAATGACCCAAGAATATTATAAACTAGAATTATGTTTTTTTTTCATTAAAATCCATGTTGTTATAATTTTAACCATTCTGAATTATCATTTATTCAATAAAATTTATATTATTGTTATAATTTTACCTATAATGATTAAATTTGCTAAACTTCATTATATGAACAATTATTATATATAAATAAATACTAAATCAGTTATATGAATAATTTATGATAAGTTTATAATTAGTAATTTGTTTTTTTACATAATGAATAAATAATAATAATTAATTAGTAATTTTTTGAACAATTTTTTCTATTAGGAAAGAACATAAATTTAGATATTATGATACGAATCTAGTTGTATTAGATTCAAATCCAACCTTTGAATATCCACCAAAGTCGACTTGAACTTCTTCAACTTCTAGACTTGTATGTCGATGACCTTCACAAAGTTATCCCTCCTCTTTCGTCGGCCTTAAGCACTCAATTAGACCTGCAATTGAATTCTCAAGATCACAAGATTCACAAACAACTAAGTTATCTCAATCTAATTGCTTGCTAGGACTCTACAAGATGAAGAACCCTAAGTTTGCTCAAACTAGAACAATGAAGCTAAGATAATCAATTTGGGAAAATAATCCTCAACTTTATTAATCAACTCAACTTATGTTTACAAGAGGGGGATGGTCCCTTTATATAGGGAACGCATAACCCTTCTCCTAAAGCTAAAAGGAAAACATTACATAAAGGAAGGAACAAGGAAATAACCTACTCCTTGTCCTACTAGGAAAAGTAAATAACAATACATAATTAAGCAAGGATTGGACTTAGTCAAACAAGGCCCAACCCAATGTCTTCTAAACTAAATAAATAACTAATCTAAGATAGAATAAAGGCCCAATGGCCGAATTACACAATACTAAGCCTAGTGCTCATCGATGGATAACATGGTACACACCATGGAATCGTTTGGAATATTCCTTGGTGTGTGGTCTTCAACTCGGCCCAATAAGTCTTCAATGGTCTTTAATTCTTCAAGATGAGATCTTATAAAGTCCACTAAAGCTTCCTTAAACCTTTTAGCCCGAGCCCTTGTTATTGGACCCAACGGCATAGATAAAGGATCATGTGGCCGGTTGCGGCCGGGCATGGCCGAGTCATGTGGCCGGGTGTGGCCGGGCATGTCCATGTCGCATGGCCGGTGATGGCCGGGCATCTCCGAGTCGCGTGGCCGGTGATGGTCGGGCATCTCCAAGACGCCTAGCTGGATCTCCAAGTCGCATGGCCGATCACTTGTGCTTCCATCTCCATGCTCCTCCAAGCTAGCATCGATGACATCTACATGATCTTCATTGGCTCCAATGTGTCCTTCTAAGCCATGATAAGCCCTTGGCGCATCATCCCCTCTCCCTTGAAAAGGATTTGTCCTCAAATCTGCATCACTATCAAACAAGGATAAGTCTGAAACATTAAAAGTAGCACTTACATTGCCATATTCACTAGGAAGATCTAGCTTGTAGGCGTTGTTGTTGATCCTCTCCAAGACTTGGAAAGACCATCTCCACGAGGTAAGAGCTTAGACTTTCTCTTTTCAGGAAACCTCTCCTTCCTTAGATGCAACCAAACCCAATCCCCGGGTTCAAAGATGACTTCCTTGCGTCCTTTGTTAGCATTCTTCATGTAGTGTTGTGTTTTCTTCTCAATTTGAGCACGAACCCTAGCATGAAGTTCTCTAACATAATCGGCCTTCCTTTGTCCATCCATGTCGACTTGCACACTCAAAGGTAAACTCAACAAATCCAAAGGGGTTAAAGGATTAAAGCCATACACAGTTTCAAAAGGTGAATATCCAGTGGTGCTATGTATGCTTCTATTATGTGCAAATTCGACATGAGGTAGACAATCCTCCCAAGTTCTTAAATCTTTTTAATTAAAACCCTAAGCAAAGTAGATAAAGTTCTATTAACTACCTCGGTTTGTCCATCGGTTTGAGGATGACAAGTAGTAGAAAATAACAACTTAGTACCTAACTTAGCCCATAAAGTTCTCCAAAAGTGACTTAAGAACTTAGCATCTCTATCACTTACAATCATCCTAGGCATTCCATGTAGTCTAACAATTTCCTTAAAGAACAAATTAGCTACATTAATGGTATCATCCGTTTTAGTACATCCAATAAAGTGAGCCATCTTATAAAACCTATCAACAACCACAAAGATAGAATCTTTACCTCTCCTAGAACGAGATAAACCTAACACAAAGTCCATGCTAATATGAGTCCATGGTTCATGAGGAATAGGCAAGGGAGTATACAATCCATGCGGTTTAGATGTAGATTTAGCTTGCAAACAAACAATGCAACTAGCAACATACTTTCCTACATCATGTCGCATCTTAGGCCAAAAGAAGTGTTCATGCAATATATCATAAGTTCTATCAACTCCAAAATGACCCATTAATCCCCCTCCATACGATTCCCTCAAGAGCAATATGCGCAAAGAACAAGAAGGCACACACAATCTAGATTCCTTAAACAAAAATCCATCATGTTTATAATACTTTCCAAATCCAGAATTTTCACATGCTTTAAATATTTCACTAAAGTAAACATCACTAGCATATAATTCCTTAATATACTCAAAACCAAGAAACTTAGAATCAAGCATGGAAAGTAAGACATACCTCCTTGATAAAGCATCGGCTACCACATTCTCCTTACGTTGTTTGTATCACACAACATAAGGAAAGCTCTCAATGAACTCGCTCCACTTAGCATGCCTCTTGTTTAGCTTTTGTTGGCCTCTTAAATACTTTAAGCTCTCATGATCCGTATGAATCACAAATTCCTTAGGCCAAAGATAGTGTTGCCAAGTTTGCAACGCCCTCACAAGAGCATACAAGTCTTTATCATAGGTTGGATAATTCAATACAGCCCCATTCAATTTCTCACTAAAATATGCGACGGGCTTCCCACCTTGCATTAAAACAACTCCAATTCCAACCCCTGATGCATCACATTCAATCTCAAAAGTATTGTTAAAGTTAGGTAAAACAAGCAAAGGAGCATTAGTTAGTTTATCCTTCAACGTCTCAAATGCTTCTTGATGTTCATCTCCCCACTTGAATGGTGCATTCTTCTTCATAACACTTGTAATAGGGGCGGCTAAGGTGCTAAAGTCCTTAACAAACCTCCTATAGAATCCGGCTAGTCCATGAAAAGATCTCACTTGTCCAACGTTGGTGGGTGTTGGCCAATCTTTGATTGCTTTGATCTTTTCCTCACCAACCTCTATACCTTGCGATGAAACCACAAAACCAAGAAAAACAAAGCTTGTTTGTGCAAAAGGTAGCACTTCTTAAGGTTAGCATATAATTTCTCAACGCTAAGTACATCTATCACACATCTTAGATGCCTAACATGCTCATCTAGGTTTCGGCTATACACAAGTATATCATCAAAATAAACAACAACAAACTTGCCAATAAAAGCTCTTAAAACATGATTCATTAATCGCATGAATGTACTAGGTGCATTAGTCAATCCAAAAGGCATAACTAACCATTCATACAACCCTAATTTAGTTTTAAAGGCAGTTTTCCATTCATCACCCTCTTTCATGCTAATTTGATGATAGCCACTCTTAAGATCAATCTTAGAAAATAAGCAAGCACCATGCAATTCATCAAACATATCATCTAATCTAGGAATAGGGTGACGATACTTTACCGTGATGTTGTTTATTGCCCTACAATCCACACACATTCTCCAAGTTCCATCTTTCTTAGGAACAAGCAACACAGGAACGACACATAGAGAAAGGATTTCACGCACAAACCCTTTTTGTAGTAGCTCTCCAACTTGCTTCTCCAATTCCTTTGTTTCTTTAGGGTTTGTTCTATAAGCTGGCTTATTAGGTATTTGTGCTCCAGGGACGAAGTCAATTTGATGCTCAATTCCCCTAATTGGTGGTAAACCACTAGGAATCTCCTCAGGAAATACATCTACATAATCACTCAAAAGAGAAACAATTTTGCTTGGAAGCTCTCTTTCCAAGTCGTTAGTAGCAACAAGTGTATTTTTAAGCAAAAGTAAGATCAAAACAGAATTATCATTCAAAGCTTCTTTAATCTCACTCTTAGTAGCTAACATACACTCCTTAACAATTTTCTTAGAACTAGCATGCTTTTCAACTAAATCGCAATTTACATCTAACTTAGCATGTCTATTCTTTTCTTCAGCCCTATGATCGGATTCCATCTTAGTAAATTCCTCTTTCAATTTTAATTGATCTTTTAAAGCTTCTTGAAGTGATAATGGAATAAAAGTAAAAGGCTTCTTACCACACATAAGAGTATATTGGTTCGTCTCACCATCATGTTGAACTTTGTTGTCATATTGCCATGGTCGCCCAAGTAGTACATGGCATGCTTGCATGGGTAAGAAATCGCACAATACATCTCCTTTGTACCTGCCCAAACAAAGAGAAACTAAAACTTGTTTGTTAACCCTAATTTCCTCCTTATCGTTGATCCAACTCAAGCTATAAGGTTTAGGGTGTTGTGTAGTAGGTAATCGCATCTCCTTCACCAAATAAATACTAGCTATGTTTGTACAACTCCCACCATCGATAATCACGCTACTAGGCTTCCCATTCGCATACATCCTAGTATGAAACAAGTTCTCCCTTTGGTTGTTCACATTGTTTTTCACATAAGCACTCAAGGTTCTCCTAGCAACCAAGCTCTTAAGTGCTATACCAACGCCTTCATCACTATCATCATCGGTTTGTACCTCTACTTCATCATCTCTATCACCACTTGATCCAAGCGCAATATATTCATCTTCACTTACAATCTCGCCATTGTCATTAGTAAGCATGACTTTCTTGTTAACGCAATCTCTTGCAAAGTGTCCATATCCTTGACACTTGAAACACTTTACATAGTTCTTAGAAGATGAGCTTGATGAAGATTTAGAATCGGTTTTAGGGGTCACAACCTTTTGCGCAGACTCCTTTTCCTTTGATGACTTGTCATCCTTCTTGATTGGAGTTTTCCATAAGCTTGATGATGATGATGTAAAGCTCTTCTTATTCCTTTTTACTTGGCTTTCGGCCTTCAAAGCATGTTGAAGCAATTCCTCAACCTCATAGTGTTGTTGCATCTCCACAATATCATGAATTTCTCTATTTAATCCCGCCAAGAATCTAGCTATAGTAGCTTGTGGAGCTTCATCGATCTCGGCCCTTGACATCAACAACATCATCTCGGAGTAGTATTCATCAACACTCCTAGTTCCTTGCCTCAAGGATTGCAACTCTTGGTAGAGACCATTAGTGTAAAAGCTTGGAACAAACCTCTTTCTCATATAACTCTTTAGACCTAACCAAGTATTGATCGGCCTTTCCAAGTTTCTTCTTCTTGTTCGCACCAATTGATTCCACCAATTTAAAGCATTCTCCGTGAATTATAGAGTAGCAATTTGTACCTTCTTTGGTTCGGCATGAGGATAGTAATCAAAATACATATCCAATTTCGACTCCCACTCCAAGTAATCTGATGGAGACCCTCTCCCATTGAATTTAGGGATTTTGTATTTGATGTTGTCTTTAGACTCCTCTCTTTCAATTCCTCTTCTAGGCCGCATATTTTCATTGTGAGCTTGCCCACCAAGTTCTTGTTGCCTTAGTCTCTCCATGGATCGATTCTAGCAATTTGCCTCGGTGGTGGAGGATGATCCTCTTCATTGTTGCGTGCAACGTTAGCTCTTTGAGGTGGTTGAGCTTATGTCGAAATTCTTTTCCAAAGTTGCTGCACAAAAACTCAATTTCAAGCACAATCACAATATCAAATTGGTTAGCATAAACCCTAGTACCACTTGTCTCCTATTTTGTACCACTTGAATCGAATAGGGTTTGTAACCTGAAATTCTTCAAATCAAATCACAATTAACAGCAAAAGCAATCCAATGATCTCAATTACACAATCAATTAGAGTTATTGCAACTAATTAGATCAATTGCACAAGAAAACCCTAATCCCCAATTTTCCCAAACTAAGAACCCTAGTTCCTGAAAAAAATTGATAACAGCACAGATTTTTTTTATTTTTTTCAATATTTTTCCCAGAAAGATCACACCAAAATAAGTCTAAAGCTCAAATTTCACACCTTTCCGAGCTCAAACTAATCCAGAACAAAAATCACAAATTTTTTATTTTATTTTATTTTATTTATATTTTTCGATATAACTACTAGTTATGAGGGACTCAAATCTGAAATTTCAAAGCAAAACGATGCAAGATGAATCGGCTATGAATTTTTTGAAGTTTCTGAATTTTTGAATTTTTCAAGAAGGTGGTGCGATGAGTGTTTGGGTGTGTTGTGATGGATGAAAACGTGATGATTGATGTATAGAAGGATAAATTTACTGATTGAAGATAACAACCTATGCTCTCATACCAATTGATACGAATCTAGTTGTATTAGATTCAAATCCAACCTTTGAATATCCACCAAAGTCGACTTGAACTTCTTCAACTTCTAGACTTGTATGTCGATGACCTTCACAAAGCTATCACTCCTCTTTCGTCGGCCTTAAGCACTCAATTAGACCTGCAATTGAATTTTTAAGATCACAAGATACACAAACAACTAAGTTATCTCAGCCTAATTGCTTGCTAGGACTCTACAAGATGAAGAACCCTAAGTTTGCTCAAACTAGAACAATGAAGCTAAGATAATCAATTTGGGAAAATAATCCTCAACTTTATTAATCAACTCAACTTATGTTTACAAGAGGGGGATGGTCCCTTTATATATGGAACGCATAACCCTTCTCCTAAAGCTAAAAGGAAAACATTACATAAAGGAAGGAACAAGGAAATAAGCTACTCCTTGTCCTACTAGGAAAAGTAAATAACATTACATAATTAAGCAAGGATTGGACTTAGTCAAACAAGGCCCAACCCAATGTCTTCTAAACTAAATAAATAATTAATCTAAGATAGAATAAAGGCCCAATGACCGAATTACACAATACTAAGCCTAGTGCTCATCGATGGATAACATGGTACACACCATGGAATCGTTTGGAATATTCCTTGGTGTGTGGTCTTCAAATCGGCCCAATGAGTCTTCAATGGTCTTTAATTCTTCAAGATGAGATCTTATAAAACCCACTAAAGCTTCCTTAAACCTTTTAGTCCGAACCCTTTTTATTGGACCCAACGGCATAGATAAAGGATCATGTGGCCGGTTGTGGCCGGGCATGGCCGAGTCATGTGGCTGGGCATGTCCATGTCGCGTGGCCGGTGATGGCCGGGCATCTCCGAGTCGCGTGGCCGATGATGGTCGGGCATTTCCAAGTCGCGTGGCCGGATCTCCAAGTCGCATGGCCGGTCACTTGTGCTTCCATCTCCATGCTCCTCCAAGCTAGCATCGATGACATCTCCATGATCTTCATTGGCTCCAATGTGTCCTTCTAAGCCATGATAAGCCCTTGGCGCATCATATTATATAACCAATATTTATTTGAACACATACCCACTTCATAATTAATTATGTATTTAATATTCAAAATTAATATATAAAGGGAAACATATCAACTCTTTGACCCCGTCTATGCAGTTTGCTAAAGTTCACCGATAGTGGATTGTAAAATAAATTGAATAATAAAGATATTTGATATTAAGAATTAAACATAAAACATTAAAAGACTAATCCAATTGATCTGAGTCCTAGACCCGAAAAATCCAAAACCCGAGTGATTAGAGGTCAAAACCCGAGCCCGCCTGACCCTAAACCCAGCAGACCTGAATGACCTGAACCAGATGAGTCGAATCACAAATGACCGGAGAAAATTACCTGACTCATTTGACTTGGACCCAGATGACCCGAAGCCAAAACCCGTCCAACCCGCCCAAAATTACCTGACTCATTTAATTTTTTAATTAAATTAATAAAATTGTAAAATCAAAATAGGTATAAGAATATTAGATTTAATTAAATAAAAAATAGAGTTTTTAGTTGAGTAAAAGTATAAAAGTATATTTAAAAAGTTGTAATATATATAAATTTTTAATTAAAATAGTAAAATGGTAAAAATAAAATAGGTATAGGGATATTAGATTTAATTAAATAAAAAATAGAGTTTTTAGTTGAGTAAAACTAGAAATGTATATTTAAAAAGTTCTAATATATATAAGTTTTTTAATTAAAATAGTAAAATGGTAAAAATTAAATAGCTATAAGGATATTAGATTTAATGAAATAAAAATAGAGTTTTTAGTTGAGTAAAACTATAAAAGTTTAAATAATGGCACTTAAGAAATATATTCGAAAAATACGGGTATAACAAGCGATTCAAAAGTTTAAAAGAGGTTGTACTTTTTTTTTTGTACAAGAGGTTGTATTTTTTAATATAGTATAGATATATATATAATACTAGTTAAAGCACGTGCTCTGCACGTGTGTTAATAATTTATAAATCATATATTACATATTAAATAAATATAATAAATCACGTTAATTTGTAGTATAGCATAAAAAATATATAATTTTCCTTTAACATTTGATAAAGCAACATTTAATATTGAGAAATTTTTGTTGTTTTACATTCTATCTCTACTAGGCTATCCCACAACACAACGCACATTGGTAGCATTATGAAACTTTAAATATTTAAAATGATAAAGTATACAAATGATTTATGATGACAATAAAATATACATATATAATAAAACAAAAAGTATGTATACTTTTTTGTAAAATTTTTGTTTTGGTTATTTGTATTTTAGCTATAAAATTTGTAATAATAATTAAATTTTAAATTTCAATTTTTAATATATATGTACATAATAACTCATTACTTTGTAAATATAAATTTATGAGTGTAAAAATACTCTAAAAATTACAAAAAAAAAAAACCTAAAGAGGTTAACACCAACAAAATCAACATACTTAAAACTACTAAAGTTCTAATCCCTCTAATTCTAGTTTTTTAATCATTCTATATTATTATTAATTTGTATTTGACGTTGGTAAATAAAAATTTATGAATTTTCATGTACATATATATTATAACTAAAAAATTGAAATTTGATAATTATGTTTAAATATTAAAGAAACGCAATACGGAAAAATAATCAAAATAATTAGAAATAAAATATAGTATATGAAAATATTTAATAATCTATTTATTTTGTAATTACATAATCTAATTCAATATTTACTTATTATTAATTTTTATTAATTTTAATAATTTTAGTCAATTATAAATGTTACTAATCTTGTAATAAAAAATTACTAAAAAAATTATAAAAGTTATTAAAATAGCTATAATGTTTTTTAGAAACTTAAAAGCACTCTTGGATGATTTTAGTATCTTTATATAAAAAAATAAAATTTATGAATTTTCTTACTTAAAACTATTTAAGTTGATGTTATCAAAATATTATCAAAATAACTATAATGCTATAAAATAAGTTTTGACTGTTGCTACTATATTCTAACTTGCACCAAAAATCCCATTAATATCACTTAATCCTAATTAATCCATAATGGGGAGGTAATTTTAAATACATTTAAGATGGTTTCCTTCTGATGCGCCAAGGGCTTATCATGGTCTTGAAGAACACAATGGAGATCATGGAGAGGATGACCATGGGTTGCAAGGAAGCAAGGACAAACTTGAAGATCATGGAGATTGCGCGCATCTTGTTCCGAGCACCAAGGAGATGCCATTTGATCCATTGAAGATGACATTAGGCCCTATGACAAGATCAAGAGCCAAGAAGTTCAAGGAGACTCTCATGGGCTTTGTTCAAACTCATCTTGAAGATGTGAACAAGGAAAGATCACCCAATGACAAGCTCATCAGTTTTTTAACCTAATTGAAGATTCTGATGGCATCCGGGAGCAGGTACCTACCCCATCCGCTGGCGGGCAGCATGAGAAAAGGGGTTGTTTAGAAAAGGACTTTCTGGGGTCACCCGGGAGGGGACAGGGGTCACCCGCTAGCGGGTAGCCCGCAGATTTATTTTAATTATTGCGTTTTTTTAGTTTATTTTTATTTTTGGGCTTGTTAAGCTTTATGGCTGCCCATATCCTTTTAGGATTAGGTTTAGGATGTCCCTTACCACTATATAAGGGCTCCAATATCTCTTGTAAACACAAGTTAAGTTTTCAATAAAGATTTGAGGTTTATTCACCCAATTGATTATCTTAGCTTCATTGTTCTAGTTTGAGCAAACTTAGGGTTCTTCAATCTTGTAGAGTCCTAGCAAACAATTAAGTTGTGTGAGCTTAATTATTTGTGAATCTTGTGATCTTAGGTATTCAATTGCAGGTCTAATTGAAGGCTTAAGGGCGACGAACGAAGAGATCAAGCTTAGTGAAGATCATCGATTTTAGTCATCTAGGAGAGTTGGTGTTTCAAGTCGACTTTGGTGGTTATTCAAAGGGTAGATTTGAATCTAACACAACTAGATTAATATCAATTGGTAATCAGAGCATAGGTTGTTATCTTCAATCGGTAAATCTATCCTTCTATCAATCATCAAGTTTTTCATCCATCTCATTCATCTTCTTGAAAAATAAAAAGAATCAGAAACTTTGAAAAATCATAGCCAATTCATGTTAACTCCAATCGACTTGAAATTTCAGATTTGGAGTCCTCTTACCTTCTAGTTTAATCTAAAAATATCAAAAAAATAAAAAAAATTTCGACCAGAAACTTGTTATTTTTGTTCTGGGTTCGTTTGAAGTCGGAAAGCTTTGAAATTTGAGATTTAGACTTGTTTTAGTGTGATCTTTCTGGGAAAAATACTGAAAAAAAATAAAAAAAAACTGTGGTGTTTGCCGCAACTTTGGGTTCTAGGGTTTAGTCTAGGTTATTTGGGGATTAGGGTTTTTCTTGTGCAATTGATCTAATTGGTTGCAATTAACCCTAATTGAGTGTTTGATTGAGTATCTTGATTTGATTTTGCTGTGAATTGAAGTTTAATTTGAAAAATTTCAGATTACAAACCCTAGTGGAGACAAGTGATACAAAATAGGAATTATGTGGTACTAGGGTTTTCTAATTGAATTGAATTGTTTGATTTGTGCTTGAATTGAGTTTTTGTGCAGCAAGTTTGGAGAAGGAATTCGACATAAAGAGCCTGCATAAGTGGTTTGGTTTTGATTTAGATCACTTTCTTTTGATTCACAAAAATTTTGCTACTAATTGTTTGTTCCTCAAGTAGGTCACGAGAAGAAAGGGGTCTCTAACGAGTTGCTCTTATTAGGCCTATTGATGCTAGTAAAAGGCATAATCTTATGAGATCATCAAGAGAGTAGTGGACCGCCAATCCATAGGAATTGAGTGCAAACACGAGAGCACAAATCAAGGTATATACACACACACTTGTGAGGAATTTTTACTACTAATCATTGTTCTTTTGTAGGTACAATGGGAGATAGACAAGAAGAGCAAAATCAAGAAGTAAATACGAATGCCATGTTGCAGCAAATCATGCAACAACTTGGTACCATGACAACGAGATTGGAGGCATTAGAAACTCGAAATCAACAAGCTCAACAAGGAGCCAATGCCGCAATCAACAATGAGAGAATTCAACTTCCACCACCGAGGCAAGTTGCTAGGTTGGAACCCATGGAGAGATTGAGGCAACAAGAACTTGGTGGGCAAGCTCACAATGAAAACATGCGGCCTAGGAGGGGAGTTGAAAGAGAAGAGTCTAAAGACAACATCAAGTACAAAATCCCTAAATTCTATGGGAGAGGGTCACCATCGGATTACTTGGAGTGGGAGACAGAATTGGATATGTACTTTGATGATTATCCTCATGCCGAGCCTAAGAAGGTGCAAATTGCTACTCTTGTATTTACGGAGAATGCTTTGAATTGGTGGAATCAATTGGTTCAATCAAGGAGAACAAATTTTGAGAGGCCTATTGATACTTGGTTGGCGTTGAAAAGTTTAATGAGAAAGAGATTCGTTCCAAGCTACTATACCAATTCTCTTTATCAAAGTTTGCAATCTTTGAGGCAAGGAACAAAGAGTGTTGATGAGTACTACTCCAAGATGATGTTGTTAATGAAGCTCCATAAGCCACTATGGCTAGGTTTTTGGCGGGGTTGAATAGAGAAATTCATGATATTGTGGAGATGCAACAACACTATGATGTTGAGGAGTTGCTTCAACATGCATTGAAGGCCGAGAGTCAAGTGAAAAGGAATGGCACAAAAAAGAACTTTGCATCATCATCTAGCTCATGGAAAACTCCAATTAAGAAAGATGAGAAGTCATCCAACAAGGAGTTGACGCAAAAGGGAGCAAGTCCTAAATCGACTAAATAGCCCTTTTGCCCCCTTAACTTTGCAAATTTCAGCCAGTTTGCCCCCTGAACTAAAAATTGTGCCATATTGCCCCTTTTGGGACCCACGAGAAAAACCAACCCAAAATAATTTTTAAAAAAACATAAATATATATATATATATTTTTGCAAATAAATATATATTTATCCTTCTAATTAAATTATAGATATAATACATATAATTATATATATATATATATCAATAGTATAATTACCGTTTTTATTTTTTGCTTGCACTTATTTCTTCAGTTCTGGAAACGAAAAAGGGGCTAGGGTTTTAGAATTAATTTCTCATTCTTCCATCTTCTTCCCCTATTCTCCTTCATCTCATATTCTTCTTTAACTTGTCGGGTCTCCAAAATAATTAGCCCCCTATTAATCTTTTCTTCTCCTCTGCTTTTGACTCTTTAAAATTGCACCCCTTTCTTCTACTTGATACCTCCTTGCCTTTTCAAGACCTTGTCTTTATATCCACCGGCGGCAGTCGTGTCAAGGGAAGCATTTGAGGAGATCCAACTAAGAAATGTTACGGTTCCCAAGGGAGTTTTGCCTGTGGACTCTAATACCTACTCTACATCGGGACCCTGAGATTTGGGGTTTAGATGCAGATGAGTTCAAGCCTGAGAGGTTCAACAATGGCGTCTCGAAAGCCTGCAAGTTCCCTCAAGACTATAACCTGTTCGGATCGAGTCCTCGATTGTGCTTGGGCAGTAACTTGGCAACCATTTAGTTGAAAATTGTGCTCTATCTTATCATCTCCAAATTTATTGTGATATTGTTTGTCTTGTTTGCAATGGTATTTCCTAAATCTAAATCTCTTAAAATTTTCATTGTATGAAGTATGAAGAGCCGGAAATACTATAGGTTGAAGCTTGTTGTATTTTGTTGATTTTGGTATTGCACTTAATTGTATATATTTTAAATTTTTCAATTGTATTTTGTTGACTATGGCATTTTTTGTATTTTGTTGAATCAACACCAAAAAATACACCAAGTTGCTGTATTTTTTTTCTTTTCCAAAAATGATTATGGTGTTGTATCTTAAAATTCGTTTTTTAATTTTAATTAGAAGGATAGATGCTCATTTAATTCTTCTCAATTTTATGTTATATTTCACAATTTGTTCTTGTTTTGTTTGTTATTTAAAGGAGATTTTGATATTGTGAAGAAAGAAAGGGGAAGAAGAAAAAGATAAGGAGAAATTTTTTTAAAAAAAAATTTCCTCTTTTTGTTTTTTTTTTGGTCGGATCCTTTTTTTAGTTAAATATTATTTTTTGTGCCAAAAAAGAAAGATCTTTATTTGCAAAAAAAATAAATATATATTTATGTTTTTTTAATTATTTTGGGTTGGTTTTTCTCGTGGGTCCCACGTGTCCAATGAAAAAATTCCATGTCAACTAGAAAAATCCAGGTCAGCAATTAACTGTGTAGTTGATAGAACCGTTAGTCACGTGATGGCACGTGACTAACGGTGTTAACGGCAAGGGGTATATTGGCGCGATTTTCAAAATTAAAGGGGCAATATGGTATAATTTTTAGTTTAGGGAGCAAACTGGCTGAAATTTGCAAAGTTCAGGGGGCAAAAGGGCTATTTAGTCGTCCTAAATCCGATTATAAGTCTTCATCGAGTTCTTCTAAGAATCAAGTTAAGTGTTTCAAGTGCCAAGGATATGGTCATTATGCTAAGGATTGTGTCAATAAGAAAGTGATGTATTTTAATGAGCATGATGAAATAGTGAGTGAAGATGAAGAATTTACACACTAGGATCTAGTGGTGATGGAGGCGATAAGAGGGGACTTGCGTATGATGATGAGGATGATGATGATGGTAACACATTGGCACTCTTGAATTTAGTTGCAAGAAGAACTTTAAGTGCCTATGTTAAAGGAGATGTGAACAATCAAAGGGAGAATTTGTTTCATACTAGAATGCATGCGAATGGGAAACCTAGTAGTGTGATCATTGATGGAGGGAGTTGTACAAACATAGCTAGTGTGTACTTAGTGAAGGAGTTAGCATTACCTACCACTAAACACCCTAAACCCTATATTTTAGGATGGTTCAATGATAGATAGGAGATTAAGGTTAACAAACAAGTTTTAGTTTCTCTTTCTTTAGGCAGGTACAATGATGAGGTGCTATGTGATGTGCTACCAATGCAAGCATGCCATGTTTTACTTGGTCGACCATGTCAATATGACAACAAGGTCCATCATGATGGTGAGACAAATAAGTATTCCTTTGTGTGTGGTAAGCGTCCTATCACTTTAATTCCTTTATCACTTCAAGAAACTTTAAAATATCAAATTAAAGTGAAAGATGATTTTGCTAAATTGGATGTTGAATTTAGGGCTAAAGAAAAGAGTAAATTCGAACCTAAAATTGATGATACTAAACCTAATTTGAGTGTTGTTTGTGATGACACAAAATCTGTTTTGGATGCTAATTGTGATGAAAGCAAATCTGTTTTGGTTGATCATAGCATTGCAAATAATTCTGTTTTGGTTGATAGCATTGAAAATAATTCTGTTTTAGGTGAAAAGAAAGAGATTTCTAGGAAAGTTGTTAAGGAGTGTATGTTAACTACTAAGAGTGAGATTAAGAATGCTTTGAATGATAATTCTGTTTTGATCTTGCTTTTGCTTAAAAATACACTTGTGAGTACTAACAACTTGGATGGAGAACTTCCAAGCAACATTGTGTTTCTTTTGAGTGATTTTGTAAGAATTGGGGTTGTTTTGATGCAAGGAGAGAAGCTCATAGCTTACTATTGTGAGAAGTTCAATGGGGCTGCATTAAACTATCCAATTCATGCCCAGATTGTAATGAGTTGGCAACACTACTTGTGGCCTAAAGTGCGCTACAAGAAGGTTGACATGAATGGTGAGTTATCTATCCTTACCTTGTCAAACTATAAGGAGAATGTTGTAATCGATGCTTTATCAAGGAGGTATGTCTTACTTTCCTTGCTTGATTCTAAGTTTATTGGTTTTGAGTTCATTAAGGAATTGTATGCTAGTGATGCTTTCTTTGGCGAAATCTTTAAAGCATGTGAAAATTCTGGATTTGGAAAGTATTATAAGCATGATGGATTTTTGTTTAAGGAATCTAGATTGTGTGTGCCTTCTTGCTCTTTGTGTTATGTTCTTGTGAGGGAATCGCATAAAGGGGGTTTAATGGGTCACTTTGGAGTTGATAGAACTTAAGAGATATTGCATGAACACTTCTTTTGGCCTAAGATGCGATATGATGTAGGAAAGCATATTGCTAGTTGTATTGTTTGTTTGCAAGCTAAATCTACATCTAATCCTCATGGATTGTATACTCCTTTGCCTATTCCTCATGAACCATAGACTCATATTAGTATGAATTTTGTATACTTCTATCTTTGTAGTTGTTGATAGGTTTTCTAAGATGGCACACTTCATTGCATGCACTAAAACAGATGATGCCATTAATGTAGCTAATTTGTTTTTTAAGGAGATTGTTAGACTACATGGAATGCCTAGGACGATTGTAAGTGATAGAGATGTTAAGTTCTTAAGTCACTTTTGGAGAACTTTATGGGCTAAGTTAGGTACTAAGTTGTTATTTTCAACTACTTGTCATCCTCAAACCAATGGCCAAACTGAAGTAGTTAATAGGACTTTGTCAACCTTACTTAGGGCTTTAATTAAGAAGAACTTAAGAACTTGGGAGGATTGTCTACCTCATGTTGAATTTGCATACAATAGAAGTATACATAGCACTACTGGACATTCACCTTTTGAAATTGTGTATGGCTTTAATCCTTTAACCCCATTGGATTTGTTGAGTTTACCTTTGAGTGTGCAAGTCGACATGGATGGACAAAGGAAGGCCGATTTTGTTAGGGAACTTCATGATAGGGTTAGAGCTCAAATTGAGAAGAAAACACAACACTACATGAAGAATGCTAACAAAGGGCGCAAGGAGATCATCTTTGAACCTGGTGATTGGGTCTGGTTGCATCTAAGGAAGGGGAGGTTCCTTGAAAAGAGAAAGTCTAAACTCTTACCTCGTGGAGATGGTCCATTCCAAGTCTTGGAGAGGATCAACAACAATGCCTACAAGCTAGATCTTCCAAGTGAATATGGCAATGTAAGTGCTACTTTTAATGTTTCAGACTTATCCTTGTTTGATAGTGATGCAGATTTGACGACAAATCCTTTTCAAGGAAGAGGGGATGATGCGCCAAGGGATTATCATGGTCTTGAAGAACACAATGGAGATCTTGGAGAGGATGAGCATGGGTTGCAAGCAAGCAAGGACAAGCTTGAAAATCATGGAGATTGCGCACATCTTGTTCCAAGCACCAAGGAGATGCCATTAGATCCATTGAAGATGCCATTAGGCCCTATGACAAGATTAAGAGCCAAGAAGTTCAAGGAGACTCTCATGGTCTTTGTTCGAACTCATCTTGAAGATATGAAGTCCCTTGAAGTTCACTTGAAGACATTTGGAGATGTTTTGAACAAGGAAAGACCACCCAAAAACAAGCTCATCACTTTGCTTGTCTTTGAACCTAATTGAATATTCTGATGGCATCTCGGAGTGGGTACCTACCCCACCCGCTGGTGGGCAGCATCAGAAAAGGGGTTGTTTAGAAAAGGACTTTCTGGGGTCACCCGGGATCGGGCAGGGGTCACCCGGGATCGGGCAGGGGTCACCCGCTAGCGGGCAGCCCGCGGATTTATTTTAATTATTGCGTTTTTTTAGTTTATTTTTATTTTTGGGCTTGTTAAGCTTTATGGCTGCCCATATCCTTTTAGGATTAGGTTTAGGATATCCCTTACCACTATATAAGGGCTCCAATATCTCTTGTAAACACAAGTTAAGTTTTCAATGAAGATTTGAGGTTTATTCACCCAATTGATTATCTTAGCTTCATTGTTCTAGTTTGAGCAAACTTAGGGTTCTTCAATCTTGTAGAGTCCTTGCAAACAATTAAGTTGTGTGAGTTTAATTGTTTGTGAATCTTGTGATCTTAGGTATTCAATTGCAGGTCTAATTGAAGGCTTAAGGGCGACGAACGAAGAGATCAAGCTTAGTGAAGATCATCGATTTTACTCATCTAGGAGAGTTGGTGTTTCAAGTTGACTTTGGTGGTTATTCAAAGGGTAGATTTGAATTTAACATAACTAGATTCGTATCACCTTCCTCCTTTAATCTTATTTTTTTTCTCCTCTAAACCCTTCTTTGAAGAATTTCTCACCAATTAATATTCGTGATGCATAGGAAAATTTATTGGTTAAACAATTAAAACTTATCTAAAATTTCAAACTATGAAAGTCTTGAAAAGAATGAGAATCAGCTTTTTATTTTTAATTTGATGCAGCAACATCGTTTTTTGAACATAGAAAGCTCGATTTTTCTTTCTTCTTCTATTTTTGGATTTCATATTCTTTTGCAAAATTAATTCTTTTTCACCTCAAATTAAATCTTTTTGAAATTTTTAACACCAATCAAGTGACATGTTTTTATTAAATGCCAAAAAAAGACGTTTTAGGACCGAGACATGATGCTATCAACAAATTCAACAACCATATATACCAAACAATAATAATTGAAGTGTGGATTACTAAAAAACCAATAAGGACTCTCACCACATTCAATTGGGGTACTATTTGTATGGTTTTTTGGTCTTTTTGCCCTTGGCTCTTTTGTTATTTCGTTGAACTCTTAAGGGTGATCTAGGCATTTTATTTATTTTTTGCCCCTAGGGCTTGGCTTTCATATCACAACTTTTGAAATTTTGACTCTTCCACCACTTTTTATGACATTGAATGTTGAAATTTAGACTATCTCACTTAGGGTTAAATATAGTTTTGGGGCATTTCTTTATCTCACTTGGGGTTTATATATCATGTATTTTATCTCACTTAGGCTTTAGATTTCACGTCATGTCATTTTTTTTTGTCTCTCATAGCCCTTTTTTTTAAATTTAATTAAGGTTTAGATTAAATCAAGCCCAAAGAATAATTTAGAGATGTGTCTATCTATTACTTATTGTTTATTTAAATTATAGTCCATTTGATTGCGATCTTTCCTGAAAAAAAAAAAAAGAATTTGCGATCTTAATTTAGATTTAATTGTTGATTTAAACTATTCCCTTTTATTTGCAAGTATTTAGATGTTTAAACTCTATTCTTTTTGTTTGACCTTTAATCATAGTTGTTCAATTATGCTATGTTACTATATGAAATACATGAAATCTATAGATCTAAATATATCCAAATTGTTGTCAAAAAAATATATCCAAATTAATGACATTAACCATTTTGCAAATATGACATTTATAATTCAATTATCTGCATCAATTCCTAATTCTCTTGCTTACAATCTATTAATACAAATCCTTGGACAACTTTTAAGACCCCGCTGGGGTGACAAACCTAGTACATATAATGATTGACTATGAAATCCTACTCTTACACTCTCCAATAGTAGAATGCCACCTCATAAATTTTGAGATTTTTCAATAGGTTGCATCACATGGGATTATTCAATCAAAAAAATATTCTACTCTCTTCCCACTTTGCCGTCAATTTCATTATTTATATTATAATCCAAATATTTCTAAACCCTAATATTGTAGCTGCTAATAATTTTGGTTATCACCATCAGACATTTGGCCTAGTGGTAGAGTACTGGACTCTTAGTTCCAGTTTACCTAGACCATGAGGTCTTGGGTTCTAGTCTCACAGAATGTGAGATTTTTTGTAATTTATTTGTTTGTGTATTTGGTAAGTTCTAGTCTCACGAAATGTGAGTTTATTTATAATTTATTTATTTGTGTATTTTTGTATGTTTGGTAATTATAGATGAAATTAGAGATTTGGCTTTGCACATTCTCTAGCTAAGATTGAGCTTCTAGTCTCACGAAATGTGAGTTTATTTATAATTTATTTATTTGTGTATTTTTGTATGTTTGGTAATTATAGATGAAATTAGAGATTTGGCTTTGCACATTCTCTAGCTAAGATTGAGCTGGATAATCGTGTTGTGCGGGACTATTCCAACAAACGTTTGTAATCTCTAATTATTGATTAATGAAAGAGATTATTTGATAAAAAAAAAAATTGGTTATCATCCTCTCATCTTTCCAAGTAAATTTAAAAATTATTTATTTTTTAAAAAAGGAAAATCAGTAAAAGTAGTTTATTGCTAATTTTTTTACCCTTTTCTTCTGGGTGTTTATAGGCCCTTATTGAGCGGTGGATTTATTTTGCCTCATTGGAAAATGATGCTAATATAATATGATTTCTTTATTTAGACCAAGAATAGGGTGTTGCGTATAAACACTTAAATTACTAATTTGCTCCGGTTTTTCTATTTTATAATCAATTTAATTACGTTTAATTGCATTGTTCTTTGTAATTTTTTTATAAGTGGTACATTAACTTGATTTAATTAATTGATTTTTTCATTGCATTGTTCTTTGAAATTTTTTTATAATTAGTACATTAACTTGATTTAATTAATTGATTTTTTTCTAAAGGATTGAGGGAATAAGATATTAGATTTAATTAAATAAAAGTAGAATTTTTAGTAGAGTAAAAATATAATAGTTTAAATCATTACATTTAAGATATTTCAGATCAAGGTTTTTGAAGTTTAGAATTTATAATTTATTTATTTGTGCATTTTGGTATGTTTGGTAATTATAGATGAAATTAGAGATTTGGCTTTGCACATTCTCTAGCTAAGATTGAATTGGATAATCTTGTTGTGCGGAACTATTCCTATAGGCGTTTGTAATATTTGATTATTGATTAATGAAAGAGATTATTTGATTAAAAAAAATAATTTTGGTTCTCCCCCTCTCATCTTTCCAAGTAAATTTAAAAATTATTAGTTTTTTAAAAAAGGAAAATCAGTAAAATTAGTTAGATGCGCCCAAGGCTTATCATGGAAGGAATGATGCGCCAAGAACGTATTATGGACTTGAAGACAAGCATGGAGAGCATGGAAAGGATGATCAAGGACTGCAAGGAAGCGTGGACAAGCTTAAAGGAGAGGATAGAATTGCAATTCACCAAGAAGATGCCATTTGATCCTTTGAAGATGCCATTAGATCCGATGAAAAGAGCAATAGCTAAGAGATTCAAGGATGCACTAATGGGTCTTATTCGAACTCATCTTGAAGACTTGAAGACCATTGAAGTTCAATTGAAGAGCTTTGGTGATGATTTAGGCAAGAAATTACAAATGAATTACAAGTTCATTACTTTGCTTACTATTGATTCTAGATGGCCGGATTGACATATGGCATGAGCCCATTATCATTAGTTTTCTTTGTTTGGGCTTAATTCCATCTTAGATTAGCTTATTTTTAAGTTTGTACCTTATTTGGATTGGGCCTTGGTTGACTAAGTCCAATCCTTGTTTAATTATGTCTTTATTTCCTTTTCCTAGTTGGGTTTGGACTAGTTTTTCCCTAACCCTTATATTTGGACGAAAATTAGGATTTATTTTAGGATTTTGGTTGACCCTATCACTATATAAGGCCACCAATATCTCTTGTAAAATTTGAAGTTGAGTTGATTAATAAAGTTGAGGATTATTTTCCCAAATTGATTATCTTAACTTCTTTGTTCTAGTTTGAGCAAACTTAGGGTTCTTCAATCTTGTAGAGTCCTAGCAAACAATTAGGTTATGATTGCTTAATTGTTTGTGAATCTTGTGATCTTAGGTGTTCAATTGCAGGTCAAATTAAGGGTCTAAGGCCGACGAACGAAGGAGGATTTATCTAGTGAAGATTGTCGACATACAAGTCTAGAAGTTTGGTGATTCAAGTTGATCTTTGACGGTCTCAAAGGTAAATTTGGACCGATTACAACTAGATCTGTATCATAGTTTATTGCTAATTTTTTTACCCTTTTCTTCTGGATGTTTATAGGCCCTTATTAAGCGGTGGATTTATTTTGCCTCATTGAAAAATGATGCTAATATA
Source organism: Corchorus capsularis (assembly GCA_001974805.1). Classification (NCBI taxonomy): domain Eukaryota; kingdom Viridiplantae; phylum Streptophyta; class Magnoliopsida; order Malvales; family Malvaceae; genus Corchorus; species Corchorus capsularis. Next base: position 63,764 of record AWWV01012497.1, read on the forward strand.
ATATGATTTCTTTGTTTAGACCAAGAATAGAGTGTTGTGTATAAACACTTAAATTTCTAATTTGCTCCGATTTTTTTATTTTATAATCAATTTTTAATTACGTTTAATTGCATTGTTCTTTGTAATTTTTTTATAAGTGGTACATTAACTTGATTTAATTAATTGATTTTTTTCATTGCATTGTTCTTTGTAATTTTTTTATAATTAGTACATTAACTTGATTTAATTAATTGATTTTTTTCTTAAGGATTGAACTTGATTTAATTAATTGATTTTTTTCTTAAGGATTGAGGGATTAAGATATTAGATTTAATTAAATAAAAATAGAGTTTCTAGTAGAGTAAAACTATAATAGTTTAAATCATTACATTTAAGAAATATATCCGAAATAAAATTACATATTAAACCTTAAAAGTTAAATTTAATATTTAAAATTAAAAAGGGCATTTTAGATATTTCAGATCAAGGTTTTTGAAATTTAGAATTATAAAGCATAAAGATAAAGATATTTACAAGTTAATCTTATTCGAGCCGGATTGTCCCACTATGGAGTAAAGTGATTTTCTCCATTCGTAATATTTGAACTCGAGATCTTGCTTAATTAGTGTGGAAACATTTGAACCAACCATTTGTATTCTTCACCTTCTTTCCATTATGCCTTATTTATTTATTTTGAAATTTTGCTACTCGTCAATAATCCAAATCAGTATTACTACTATTGAAAAAATTGTAGATAGAGCTTGCGATCCTACACTCGTCAATAGTGGCATATTTGATTACAATAAAATATCAAATATGCCCCGTTCTTTTGTCATTTTGAATCAGCTAATTGCTTGTGATGATTGTGTAAAGAAAACAGTGAGATTTATTCAAATTTCAACGGGTTAAAAAGGATGCCAAACGAAAATATATAGGTAAGATGCTAATTATATATGGTCGATGATAAAATGAGCATTAACAAATCCCATCAATTAAAATAAAAATTGTACACATTTAAGAAACAGATTCCAAAAGGATACTATAACATACAGCATTCAAAAACAAAACAAAAAATTTCCTGCTCCAAGGCTCCAATTAGCGGCCACCATGAAGTGGTGGTGAGAATATTATTTGGTCTCTGATGCTGTCAAATCCAGCAGTTGTAGAGGCACTAGCAGTGCCATTACCAAGATTGCTTCCAAAAGCATTTGAAGGCACAAGTAGCAATTTCTCTGTTTCTTCAGAACCCGAATCAGCTTTAATCCAAGGATGATTTTCCACAACTTTCAACCCTTCTAATTCCATTGCTACTTCCTTCATAGTAGGCCTTTCCTCACTTCTAACCCTCAAGCACCTTTTTGCTAGCTCAGCCACTTGGTTAATCTGGTTAACGGTTCCCTCATTTACTATGTGGACATCAAGAATTTCAAGCAAGCGATTTTCTTTCATGGAAGAAACAAAGTACATTGCGAGGTTCCTTTCCTTTTCAGGCCTATCAAAAGCAAGAGCTTGCTTGCCTGTTATTAGCTCCGCAAGAACGACCCCAAAGCTATAAACATCACTTTTGTCTGTCAATTGACTGCTGTGGAAGTATTCAGGATCTAAATATCCTAGAGTCCCTTGAACCAATGTGGTTAATTGTGTATGATCCAATGGCACCAGCCTTGACGCTCCGAAATCTGCAACTTTTGCTGTGTAATTGTTGTCTAACAATATGTTGGTAGTCTTCACATCCCTGTGAATTATAGGCATGGACGTCGCAGAATGCAAGTAAGCAAGGGCTCCTGCAGTATCGGCAGCAACTCTCAAACGCATTTCCCATGGAAGCGAAGATGTTGGGAGTTTATCATGGAGATGGTCTGACAAAGTCCCATTAGTAATAAACTCATAAACAAGTAATGGCACCTCTGTCTCCAAGCAACACCCTAATAGCTTAACCACATTTCTATGGTTAATTTGTGAGAGCACAAGCACCTCATTTATGAACTGTTCGATTTGGCTTTGATCACAAATTTTTGATTTCTTGATGGCTACTACTTTGTTCTCTGGGAATATTCCTTTGTAGACTGTTCCATAGCCACCTTGGCCAAGGACTCTGCTTTCATGGTAATTGTTGGTTGCTTTTTTTAACTCTTCTGCGGTATAGATTCTGGCAGTTTCAAATGATCCTCTATGCTTAGAGAGTTGTTGTTGTAGCATAACACCACCATTTTGCTCAAAGAATTTCTCCTTCATTTTGATAAGCTTTCTTTTTTGCACTCCCCAATATATCCAACACCCAGCTACAATTAGCACCAAGAGACTTATAGTAACGCCTGCACACAAATTTTATCACACTTGAAAACAGTCCAACTGCAATACTTTTTTATTATATGGATTCATTCTTTAAAGAATGAATTCTTAGAAATTCAAGAATAATAACCTACTAATCACTACTAATTATATGGTAGTAATTCTCAGGTTTTAACTAAAACAAGATTGAAGAAAATAAAGGATGCTATCTCTGATGTTAAGTACTGAAACAGATCAATACTTACTCAATGGAATAATCAATCTCTTTTCATCACTAGTATCGGCTATACGACGGCAACCTGTCCCATTTATCATCCCATCGCCTTCAAACCCTTGTGGACAAGAACAAGAAACCCCTCCAGGCAAGTTGTTGCATTTTCCACTGCAAGGGTTTGAAGTTAAGCACTCATCAATATCTGCCAGAAAATGAAGCCCACGTTAGAAATCATGAAAACCAACTGCCTTAGATTATCATATGAAGGAACAACATATTACTATAGATTCGTACCTTGACAGCCATTGGCAAGATAAGCGTTTCCTTGAAAACCTGCCTTGCATCTGCAACGGTAACCCGGTCCATTGCTTGATTCCAAGCATTCACTGTCTGCTGCCTGGCATGCATATGTAGTTAAATTATTTTGAGCTTCTTGGCATGTCACATTTCCTACTGCCCAATCAAGCATCACAGGCATGTCTTGTTTATTCCCCAAATCTATAAGATCTGTAGTCGAAAAGTTATAAAACCCATCTTCCACCAAAAAGGCAAAGCTGCAAGGGTTGAAACTATTAACTGTGGAGTGATTGTTCAAAGTGCCAACGGCTGCTCCAAAATTCCTCATCCCTCTTGGGATCATAGTTTGGCAACAGCCTATGCCTGCACAAGACCCATTCGCCACATTGTTGATTTGGTCACAAAGAGACAAGCAGCCAGTGGTAAAGTTTTGTCCTTGTGTTCCCGCAATGGCTGCAAAAGTATCACAACCAACAGCAGTAAACCTGTTACGGGTATTTGAAAAGGGGAATTTTGCTAGAACGAGCGCCGAAGTTCTGTCAACAACCATCATGCCTGAGGCATTATAACATTGGCGAGCAATGGAGGACGAGACTCGCAATTCGCCATCTAGTAGAATGCTTAGGATTGGCGCAGCTGTATTCCCTTTTGGTAGAAATGCTCTTGGAGGGCTGAAAGTGGTGTTACAAGTGATATGAAATGATTCATCAAGGAAACATCCATCACTTATTCCGAAGGGATAAGGGATCTCAAGTGAACCGCAACGATCAGCACAGCCTGGCTTGGTTTGTGAGGCCACTTCTGCTGCAAAAATTAACAACCCAAACATCATTACATGTTGCCAAAGCTGTTGATGCAGAGCCATCGTTTTCATTCTATGGTTTCATTGATTTCAAAAGGTTTCGAGAATTCCTCTTTATATGTATATCAATATCACCTACGCGTTGAGACTTTGAGAGGAGGGTGTTATGATATTGGACTTGTTCCTGAAACGGAGCCTTCTTTTTCCTTCACGCCTCCTTTTAATTTAATCATTTTAAGACTCATTTTAGGTCATTCTCTTGACCAGGCCGCCACAATGAATATGCATGGCGGACCTTTGATGAATGCTTATTTTATTTGTCCATTTTGTTCCCAACAAGTCTCTGTTTTGGTTCTGTTTCTTTTTCTCCCCTGTTTTGGTTCTCGTTAACTAAAAAATCTTTCTAGGTTTGATCGTTATGGCAGGCTGAATAATTTATTCCATAATTTAAAAAGCTCCAGCAGCTGAGTTTTGAAAGTCAGATGTGTGCTTCAATATAGTTTATTATTATATGCTTAATCTTCCATTTGCCTCGTGTTGTTTTATATGTTGACTTAATCAGAAAATAAATACTTTTGATTATAAATTCCAAAGAGACTTGTTATCTGAATCTTCATAATTGGAATTGTAGTCCTTATAATGGCATACTAATGATATTGAAGGGCAGATGAAAGTAGTAATTGAGATAGCCAAGCCAAAATGGACTTTTGCGCTTGTTTAATGTCTTAAGCTTAGGGGTATTGCGTGTTAGAAATTACTAATATTTAAAAAGAAATTTACTTTTCAATCAAACAAAGAAAAAATCTGGAACCAAAATTTACAAGTAATGATAATTGTAATATCAGAAGCATGCTAATAAAACATGCAGTTTCACCCTACCATATGTAGTATCATCTTCCATTATCTAAGGGCAAGGTTATCACCAGGGGTGGATCCAGGAAATTTTTGAAGGGGGCGAAGAAGTATATTGAATTTTTTTTTAATAAATATAGAATACTTTTGTTAAATAAAGTATACAAAACAAAAATAATATAAATATAAATCCAAGATGCAATTGTTGTTGTGATCAACTTATAAATTTGACTCTTTGTAAATCATGTTTGAATGCTTTACTTTGATTTGTTTCTCTTGAAACTTGTAAAAAGAGAAAAAAAATACTTATGATACAATATGCTTAGGGTTATGGCTACTTATAATGAAACAATTTTTTTGGCATCATAATATATATGCAACAATTTAATCCTTCTACTTTTTGTAAAAGGATAATTTTAATCATATATACGAGGATTCCACCTTATTGTAATAAAAACAAATTAAAGTATAACTTTCTTTAACCTATCAAATATTGGATTTGGGTCTTAACAAATTACTTTTATTTTATCTATTAAAATTTAAATTGGGTCAAAATAAGTTACTTTTATCTAAAAGCTATACAAATACATGACCCATGTAACTCATATATAGAAGTATAAGGAAATTTGGAAGGGGCACGTTTAATTTTAGGGGAGGCCACTTTGAGGGAAAACAAATATAGGGGGGCCATGGTATAATAATCCCACCCCTATTTGGGGTTTGCAAGATTTTAGGGGGGGCGATGGCCTCTGCCTGCCCCCATGTAGGTACCCCTGGTTATCACATGGCTTCTTAAGCTATCATACACACTTGAAGTATAAACAATTAATTTTAGGTGTAGTCTTCGGTGCACCCGTTGTGATGCACCCACCTCTCAATGTGATGCAACTATTGAATTTTGATCATTGGATGTAAAATCTATTTTCTTGGCCGTCGGATATTAAAAAGTTTAACCTGTTAAACCGGTTTTAAAAACATTTTGGAATGAATTTGTATGTGGTAGTTCTCGTGATAGATTTTTACGGATAAAAATTCTCTCCCCCCATTTTTGGTGTCCCGTTGTGCCCCATCCACCAAATAATGACACGTGCCATTTTTCAGTTTTTAATGTTATTTCTTATTTGCCTAGTTAAATTAAATTTTATATTTTCATTCTAAAACCCTATGGGGAATGTATTAAAATTTAGGACTAATCCTTATATATAATTATTAGTTGTTAATTTGGGGCTAAACCTGGTTTTAATTGGTATTTTTACTATTTGTTAAAACTCGAAAACAAACAAGGTATAATACTAGGAACACGTGGCGTAATTTGGTGGATGGGACACAATGGAACACCAAAAATGGAGGGAGAGAATCTTAATTCGATTTTTACACATTTTCTATTCCAACCCTTGATATCAACTACATTTTTTCACTTGATTTATTATTTTTTTCTCTATTTTTTTACGTTAAATCATGTATTACTGCGACTAGCTTCTATCCGAATAATAGTATCAAACAGAAAAAAAAAAATTAAAGAACTAACAAAGTAACTATTCAGAAATCAAATTCAAACGATTTGGGGACAGAGGAAGAAATTCAAGTGATGTGAAGTTTTAAAAAAAATTACATGCAAAATTTATGGAATATTCTGAAATTCAAGGCAATCATGGTTGGAGTAACACGAACAATTAAGGTGATCTAAACAACAGCTAGGCCTAAATTTATTTATTTAAAATAAGAAAGGAAAAAAAAAAAGAGCAAGTTGATCACTTTTACAAATAACATAGTGAATAGATGCTGCGTAAAGGGAAGCGTTTGAAAAACAGAACAAATAAAGGATTCTGAAATCTCAGGGTTTAAAGAGTGGTTTGAAAGAATAGAATGGTGAAAGGTGGATTGAATCCCCAAAACGATAGAAAGCTTCCATTTTGAAAGAAATTGTTGAGAGAAACGTACCATTTGGCAAAATAGGTGTTCATCTTGTTCATCTTTTGTTATTAGAAAAAATAGGTGTTTGATCCATTGTTTAGAGAAAAATCTGAAATATGTGTGTTTTTTTATATTTCTTTTTTTTCGTTTAAGATATTTTTTTTCAAAATCTGAAATATCCTCCTATTTTTTAATATGTGTGTTAGAGATATAAATAATAAATCAAGTAAAAAAATGTAGTTGATATCAACAATTATATAATAAAAAAGGGTGTAAAGATCTATCACGAGGATCACCACAAACGAATTCATTCCAAAATGTTTATAAAACCGGTTTAGCAGGTTAAATATTTTAATATCAAACGGTCAGAAAAATAGATGTTGCATCCAATGATTAAAATTTAATGGGTGCATGTTGCATCTAATGATTAAAATTTAATGGGTGCATCACAACGGGTGCACGAAAGACTACACCTTAATTTTATATTTTAGGTAATAAATATAAAATTGGCCCTGTTTAAAAAGACTTTATTTCCACTTCAAAGAAGTTGGCCGGTATCTTTCATTTTATGCTTAATTGATCCAGAGAAATCATTTAGCACTTTGGTCTGACTAACGTAGGAAGATTCTTTTGTAAAATGGAAACTGAAACTGAAACATCAAATAGTAGCAAAAAAAAACTGAAACATCAAACATTTGTTGAAGTTTTCAACTTTGTAACATGTTCCAAGGAAACTGGTTCAAAATCTTACTCTGACAATCACAGTATTTAAATCCGTTCCATTTTTCCTGCATTTCTGATTATTTTCAATATAGATCTCGTTATCCATAAAATTAAACAATCAAATCCATGAAATGAAGGAATTAGAAACTCGTAAGAATTGCCTTTCGATTATTTCAAATTGTCAACACAAATAAAATAGATCAAGCGAATCATCCATTTGCATTCTTTTCATCCTTTTTTTGTACCTAAAAAATGTACAAGGGAAACAAATCACTTTACTGGGGAAGTAATTAGGGAAATTTCCTTCCATAAACAGTAAGTTACTACCAAATATATAAAATAAAATAGAATAGTAAGTCAATGCGCAAGTTCCTCAGCTTAGAGTCTTTGGGCATCAATGGCCCTAACCTGATTTCTTATTGGAGTCAAAAGCTAATTAATTAATACAGGAACATGTTGAAAGGATCAAATTAGCATTACCTTATGCATAAAAGACATATAAATTCATCTTTAAATTTTTTTAAAAAAAATGTATATACTTTTCAACAAAATGAAATGAAAAACTTTAGAAAAAATGGTATACGAAAAATTTTAGGCAATGATGATTTCGAAGCATGATGCAAAGTAGTGGCGTAGCCAGCAAATTTGTTTACGGGGTTCAAAATTTTACTTATATTTTATTGTAATATTATTTTCATTTTCTATATTACTTTCATATAAAAATTTGTGTGATGTTGATTTCTTAAAAATTTTTTCATGAAGTTAAATTAAGCTAATTAAATTTGGGTAATCCCCTTACAATATGATATTGAGAATGTCTCCAGCTTGGTTGAAGCAAATTTAAAGCTTTATGCAATATTGTTAAGTTTCTTTCCATCAATATTCAATATTGTTAAGGTTAATTTATAACTTTAGTATGAATATTTTTCTCTCTGAGTTTCTTCCTCTCCAGGGACTCTTGGTGGAGGTTCCTATCTGTCCTAGTGCAGCTTTTTGCCTTGTGAAATCTTTAGATTTGCGAAGGATTTTTGTAATTCGATCTTATTAGATAACCAGGGAAAATCAAAATTTTTTTTTTGAATTTCTTTTTAAGATTTCTTTACCAAGATATTATTGTGTTTCTATTTCAAATTCAAAAATGAGTTTGTTGCTTTCGTTTAGCCACAAGACTTTTTTCCCTTGGATATCTTTCTGGTTCTGATGGTTAAATCTTTGGTGGAATTATTGTTTGAGTAGTATTGTTCTCTTCTCTTCTTCTTCCACTTTTTCTTTCCACATCAAAGTTTTCTCGTTGTTTTTGTTGTTATCAATGGCTGATGAACAGATATCCAGTTTCTGTTCTAAACTTTCCATCAATGAAGGAGAACAATCGAAGGTGGTTATTACTCAGGAGTGGTTGGAGGAAGGTGATGAAGGGGCGCCGGTGTTTTTCTTGATCGGGAAGTTGTTCTTTAAGCGACGAGCAAATGTTGAAGGTATGAGAACAGCGCTCTTTAATGCTTGGGGTTTGGAATCGGGTTTGGTGATCAAGGAAGTTGCTGAAAAGGTGTATCTCTTCAATTTTGAGGAGGAGTCTGATAGAGATCGAGTGCTGGTGAATCAACCTTGGCATTTTAACAAGTTTTTACTTGCTTTGAAACAATATGATGGCGTTGAGAAGCCGGAACACTTTGTCTTTGATACGTGTCCTTTTTGGGTGAGGATTTATGAGTTGCTTCCGATCATGATGACGGAGAAGATAGGTGTTGCGGTGGCTGGAGAGGCTGGAAAAGTGATGGAAATTGACCACCAGTGGGGTAAGTTCTTACGGGTTCGTGTGTTGGTGGACTTGACAAAGCTGGTGATCGACAAGACAACTGTTACATCACCTTATGGTGAGATTGAGGCGGAATTCTGTTATGAGGACATGCTAGATTTCTGTTATATCTGTGCTATGTTTGATCATGTTTCAGAGAGTGATTGCCAGCTTGCGGTGGATATGAGGACGAAGCAAGGTTTTGTCACCAGGAGGTTTTCACCGTATATCAGGGCAGGATCGCCTCGGCCTAAATCGAATAGGTCTGATGTTGCTGAAAGTAGTTTTAAATCAGGAGGGTCTTCCTCCAGGAGGTCTAGTCCGTTATCTGTGACTTCTGAAACGAGAGGTGCAAGAGGTGGCGGCGGTGGCTTGGCACAGTTATCTTTCGGCAACAAATAGCAGAGGGCATGTCCGGCGGCACGTAGATAGTATGCTACTCCGGGGAAGGCCGGTTGCTCGAGCAATTTTCCCAGAGGAAACTTCCTGCGAAATTCTATCCCGAAATCCAGGGGTGGTTCCACCAAACAGGGGAGGTGGAAATTCGGTTAATGGTGGACCGAGAGTTGTGGGGGGATCAACAGAGGTAGTTGCGAGTGAGGCGGAAGGATCGCGATTTGAGGAGGAGATTCGGGAGTTGTATGGTGATATGGGATTACCGAATTCGATGGGAACGGTTAATCCAAATGGAGAGGGTCAAAGATCGGTTGGAGTTTTTAAAGGGAAAGGAAAACAAATTCAGGCCGAGTTACAAGAAGATAGTTCCACTGATTCCTCGGCTCCATTAATTAATGGAGTTGCACGTGGTCAACAACAAACTCTACATTATGGAGTTTTAGGTGGGCAACCATTTGGGGAATCTGTTTCAACCCCTTCAATTCCGGGATTGAGTGGGAGAGAAGTGATTAATGGGCATGTTGAAGGTACAATAAGGTCCGATTTACGTGGGTGTGATCCAGGGACTTTGAGGGCCGGTTTGGGACCGGATTTGATGGGTATAGTTAGCAATTTGGTAGCGGGATTGAACCAAAAATCGGGCACAAATGGCCAAGGTGATTCGGCAGGATCGAGGGCAGGGGGGTACGAGCAAGGTGCTTCGTTTGTTTTTAGTGCAGGTGTAGGCGAATCTTCGAGGCCAAAGCAGACAAGGAGGTGGAAGAAGCATGCTCGTGTGTCAGATAGATACACCTTTGATGCCATGACCCATCCTATGGTGTCAAAAGTGGGTGATAAGCGTCTGCCAGGCTTTACTATTCGTGATGTAGATCATGGCACTGCGGCAAAGAGATCGAGGGAGGAAGGGCCAGGTCTGGATGATCATGGTGCTGCAGCAAGCAATCCAAGGAGGCAGGACAATGATCCAGGGGCTGATCCGCAGGTACCAACTGGAGCGGATAATGATGATGCTGGGGAGGCAAGGACGACCTTAGATCGCCCTTGCTAGGAACCATGAGTTGTTTAGCTTGGAATTGTCGGGGATTGGGGGCATCTCGAGCAATTCATGTTTTATCTCAATTAATAAAAGGTAATAAGCCCTCCATTCTGTTTTTGTCAGAAACTAAACGAACTAGTAATGAAATGGAATGGATACGGTGTCGTTTGGGTTATGACTGCTGTTTTACAGTTAATTGTATAGGTAGAGCTGGGGGTCTTGCTTTGCTTTGGCAAGATCCGTCTTTGATTAATATTGTTTCGTTTTCTTCATCTCATATTGATGCTAATGTTCGTAGTTCCACAAATAGAGAATGGCGGTTAACAGGTTTCTATGGTCGTCCTGAAACAAGTAGGCGACATGAATCCTGGGATTTACTTAGACAACTTTCAGAACAATCTACATTACCATGGATGTGTGTGGGTGACTTTAATGAAATACTCACCAATGATGAGAAGATTGGAGGACCACCGCGGTCTCAGCGGCAAATGGAGATGTTTCGGGCTACGGTTGAATTTTGTGAATTTAGAGATCTGCCTATAAAGGGTCCTTTGATGACTTGGTCAAGGCGTATGCAAGGAGATGTCCTTTTTGAGAGACTCGATAGATGTTTTGTAACGGAGGAATGGTTGAATTTGTTTCAGTTTTCGTTTGTTCATGTACTTATGTCCTCGGAGTCTGACCATCTGCCTCTTCATATCGAAATTTTGGATAAGCCTTGGGTCGGGATACATTACAACCATAGATTTCGTTTTGAGCGTATGTGGTTAACTCATGATGGAGTCCAAACAGTCATTAATGACAGTTGGAATGTTCAGCAGGAGATGTCTATACAACAACGCATTGCTAGTTGTGCCTAATCCTTACAGCATTGGGATAAGACGGTGTTTGGTAATGTGCGTTATTCGATCAGGAAGAAAAAAAAGGATCTGGAAAGATACTATAAGGAAGCACAAAGGGATGGTTTATCTGGGCCTTTAAATGATTGTTTTAATGATATTCATGAACTTTATGATCGAGAGGAATCAATGTGGCAGCAGAGATCAAAGGTATCCTGGCTTCAAGAGGGTGATAGGAATTCGAGATTTTTCCATTCCATTGTCAACTCGAGAAAGAATCGGACTACTATATCATCGATTCAGGATGCGGATGGAGAGTGGCAAACGGATTTGGCTTCTGTGGAGCATGTAGTATGTTCGTATTTCAAGGATATTTTTAGCTCCAGTAAACCATTGCATTCGGATGTTGAGCAAGTGCTTGGAGTTGTTGAGAGACGAGTTACAGCTGATATGAACGCTCAGTTGGTTCGTGAGTTTACACTGGAGGAGATTCGAGTAGGTGCTTTTGACATGGGAGTAGATAAATCACTCGGACCAGATGGTATGCCTCCATTATTCTATCAGAAGTACTGGCATGTTGTCGAGGCAAAATTAAGTGAGATGGCATTGGCATTTTTGAATTCAGGAGTCTCTTTGCCCGATGTAAATCAGACAGATGTGGTACTTCTTCCGAAAATAGATCATCCTAGCTCGGTTAGGGACTATCGTCCTATTAGCCTATGCAATGTTATTTTTAAGATTGTGTCCAAAATTCTGGCTAATCGACTTCGTGAAGTGTTGCCGTTCATTATCGGTCCTAACCAAAGTGCATTTGTGCTGGGGAGAATGATCTTCGATAGTTCAATCATTGCTTTCGAATCAATTCATTATATGAAGAATAAAAGGAGTGGTGGAGAGAAGCATATGGCACTTAAGTTAGATCTAAGTAAAGCATATGGTCGAGTTGAATGGGTTTTTCTTGAACGGATTATGGATCGATTAGGATTTTCTAATCGATGGGTTTCTCTGGTTATGGAGTGTGTAAGAACTGTTACGTATTCCATTCTTGTTAATGGTAGGCGAACAGAATCTTTTGGACCCTCGAGAGGAATCCGACATGGGGATCCATTATCTCCATATCTCTTTCTGTTTTGCATGGAAGGCTTGTCTTGTTTATTGCAACGAGCAGAGTTGAATGATAGTATCCATGGAGTAGCAGTGAGTAGGTATGCTCCACGCATTTCGCATTTATTTTTTGCAGACGATAGTCTTCTCTTTTTACGTGCGAGTTTGGAAGAGTGTGATGTGGTACTGGATTTATTGCGCCAATTTGAGTTAGCATCTGGACAGCAGGTAAATATAGATAAATCAGCGGTGATGTTTAGTGGTAACACGCCAGGTGAATTACGGGAGGTTATTATGCGTCATTTGGGGATTCAAAAAGTATTAGATCGAGGCCGATACTTGGGTTTACCAATTATGATTGGAAGATCCAAAAGAGTGGAGTTACATCTTATTAAGGATAGATTATGGAAGCGGCTTCGGAGCTGGAGTGGCAAGCTGTTGTCTATTCCGGGTAAGGCGGTAATGATACAGTCCATAGCCCAGGCGATTCCGACGTATTTGATGAGCTGTTTTCGGTTTCCGAAAACATTTCTTCATGAGCTAAATATGCTTATTACTAACTTCTGGTGGGGGAGTACGGATTCTAGAAAGAAGATTCATTGGAAGGCTTGGGATTCTTTATGCACTTCAAAGTTGGATGGAGGTTTGGGATTCCGGGATTTTGAATCTTTCAATATGGCTTTATTTGCGAAGCAGTGTTGGCGTCTTATTCAGGATGGTAATTCGCTTTGTTTTCAGGTTCTGAAAGCGAAGTATTTTTATCGAAGTTCTTTTATGCAGGCTACTTTGGGGCCTAATCCATCTTTTGTCTGGAGAAGTCTGTTAGCTGGTAGAGCAGTTATCAGATCCGGATCCAGGTGGAGGATTGGAAATGGCCAAACTGTGGATATTTGGAGGGATAGATGGTTGGCAAAACCGCCGTCTTACCAACCAGCGCCTCGTCCTGGGACAGTTTTGCAGAATAATCCAGTCTCATCCCTATTTAATAATGATGGGTATTGGGATGAGGATTTATTATCTGAGTTGTTTGAGGATGAGGATGTGTATAGAATTTTATGTATACCACTGCATTTGTCTTCTACGGACAGGTTGATTTGGAACCATTCGGTAGATGGTCATTATACGGTCCGGAGTGGTTACCATGTTGTGCGAAGGATTTTAGGTAAAGAGGTTGCAGAGGTGGGAGCAAGGTCAGTAATGTGGCGGTTAATCTGGGGTGCTAATGTGGTTCCAAAAGTGAAGTTTTTTATGTGGCGTATTATTCATGGTATTTTGCCGACCAAATCGCAATTGCAGTCACGAGGAATACCAATCGACCAGAGTTGCCCTGTTTGTGGAGGGGTGGAATATAATCTCTACCATGTATTTTTTGACTGTGTCTTTAGTAAGACAGTATGGGATATTATTAGTCCATGGCTTCCTGTGTCTATTGTTAATTGGGTGGATAGGGAGGACTTTTGGGATTGTTTGTTGTCTAAAGCAAGTCAGCTGGGATCTTTGGATGTTGTGTGTATGGTTTTGTGGATGATTTGGTCAAATCGGAATAAAGCACTGTATGAGCAAGTTTGTAAGCTTCCTCAGTCACTTTGTTTAGCGGTAAACAGGTTTATGTTCGACTTTGATGCGTCTAATAGGCGAGCAATTGGCAGGCCAATTCAAGAGCAGCGGGTATGGCAGCCACCGGCTAATGGACTAGTCAAGATTAATGCGGATGCAGCATTTTACCAAGCGGATGGTCTAGCGGTATTAGGTGCAGTGATTCGAGACCATACAGGACGAGTTCTGCTATCTGGTACAACAAAGATTGATAGGGTCACAAGTGTCCTCTTTGTGGAAGTATACGCGATTCGTTTTGGTTTGGTTTTGGCTTATTCTTATGGTTATACAAGTTGTGAGGTTGAAAGTGATTGCAGTTTAGCGATCTTAGAAATAAATAAGAGAAACTTATCCTTATGGGAGGGAGGGTCTCTGATTAGTCAAATTAGATTACTCGTTTCTTATTTTTCTTACTGTTCTTTTAAGCATGTTAATAGGGTTGTTAATCGTTTAGCACATAGTTTGGCTCATTTGGATTGTAATGTAGGAGCTAATTATATTTGGTGCGGATTACCTCTGCCCGTTTGTAACCTTGACATTTGATATCAATGAAAGATGAATTTTTCTCTAAAAAAAAATTTAAAATTTTCAATATAAAGTACACACAATCAAAGCTTTTTATTAACTTTAATATGAAAATAAAGGTAAAAAAATACAAAAGGGAGTAAGAGTATTATTCTTGACTATTTTTATTTTGAGTAGTTTTGAAGCCATAGTTAAATATGTAATATTTACTTTTCAATAATTATATATTGAGAAAATGTTTGATAAGGTCTGTCTATAAAACCATACTTTTACACCCTCCAATAATAGAATCCACCTCATAAAATTTGAGTTTTATCAATAGATTGCATCACATGAAATTATTCAATAGGCTTTTACTCTCTTCCCATAACAATAACCCAATATTTTTTTTAAAGTTAACCCAGTTCCTTATATTAGTAACCCATTACTTCACTTTCAGATTTTACTCGAAAGACAAAAATTGGATTTGGATGAGAGAAGAGAAAGCGATTGCCCATTGCCATTTGCCTTTCACTTCCACCTTTCACCTATAATTTTAGGTATTGTGGGGTGACAATAGTACTTAAGTTCTCTTCTTTCTAACATTAATACTAATCTCATGGACAGCAAAAAGTTGTTTTTCTACTGCAAATAAATTGACATAAGATGGAATTTACAAACTGATGACTTAGTAGAGATTTCCTTTGAGAAAACATGGAATTTACACTACCGCAATTCAGCTCCCTTGAACATTGACAAAAAGGTATGTGATGTTTTTTTTT